>JAOVYV010000019.1:735168-746567 GCA_025674545.1 Hassar affinis
ATGTAAATAGTCATGAAAATAAAGAAAACGCATTGAATGAGAAGGTGTGTCCAAACTTTTGGCCTGTACTGTATGTACTGAAGATTTTATTGCTCTTTGGATAATTTTCTGAAAGATCATAATGACCTGGGATTTTATCAACAATAGAGAACAGGTGTTAGGGTGTCATTCCCTTAATAGTCATGGCTATGTGTTATTTTAATTAAGTAGAGACATCTCTTCAACAAGGATCTATGTATAATGCGCTTCTTGATGCGCTCATTATTTCTGTTGATGATCCAGTACCTCGCTAACTTTCACCAAGGCAGCACCAGGTACTGCTCGACCTGCACCACGACAAGCAGCAGCTTTGAGGACACTGAGCTGGAGCAAGCTGAGAACATGCTCCATCAGCTTCTGTGATCCACTGCGTCCCCAACTGTGTCCACTTGAAGTTTGTCAGGGTGTCCTCCGCCGACGAACCAGACACCTTCATAGAGCTCTTCAAGCGGGCAGCAGCTGCATGGGGTTGGCTGGAAGAGGAAAGAGTGATGCAACTCCTCCCACTGCTATTGAAGGAAGCCCAGCTCACCGCCCAGCAGCTGCTGCCACTGACGCAGCTGCTGCCAATTCAGTTCCCTGCAGCTCCAGAGGGGGGCCATGCCTTTGTTTTTTTGCAGCAGCTCTGAAACTGCTGTTGTTGATGGCTGATGGTGGAGAACCATGATGGCTCATCGAGCTCATAGTTCTGGGCATGGGTCCAGTGTCACCAGCCTGGCAAGGACCCTTTGAGGTCACACAGTGAATCAGAAAAGTTGACTATGTGGTCAATGGATAGAGGATATGCACTACAGGTATACCCCCTCCACCTCCTAAAACCATGGAAAGAGTCTGTTCTTGTGGCTCTCTTGAGAGAGGAGCTGGACTGAAGTCTAAAAAATGCAACTCATTTCACCCTGGTTCCCTGTGGAGACCACTTTTCACTATCCCAGAGAGAACAGGTAGCCCAGTTGCAAAAAGAATTTTCCCATGTATTTTTGCCTCTACATGGTCACAGGAACCTTACAGAACACCACATTGGGACTCCTCAATGCTCAATCAGCAAGGCAAGGTTAGCTTTTATTCAACACTGGAATTAACCAAGGGTTTTTGTCAGATTCCCTTGACTACAATATGTTGGGGAAAAAACAGCTTTTTCAACTCCATTATAAACTGGGTTACACCAGTTTGTCCCACTTCCATCTGGGTTGTTTGGAGTACCTGCAATGTTTCAATGACTCATGGGCAGAATCCTCCATCCACATAAATGCCTATGTCACTGCATACCTAGATGGCATAATCATTTATGGTATTGACTGGCAGTGCCATTTACAACATCTGAGGGTTGTCCTGAGATCCTTGAGATGGGCAGGGCTCACAGCTATAATAAATGATTTTCTTTTAAATTTCTATTTAGTGCAAAACTTATTCAATGTTTCAGGTGAACTTCACACCAACTTTTTTTTGGCAAAACATAATATTTCTTAGTACCGATTTTATTGATTTGTTTTGTTAACTCAGACAGATTTTTTTGTGGCAGCACAAAATTCTTTTACAGTAAAAGTTTATTTTGGAAAAAAAACAGGTGAGCTGTCAGATGAACTAATTAATAAACTAGTTGAGCACCAACAAAAGATGTTTACTGGACACCTTGATGCTAAGCTCAAGTGCTGTGACTGCAAAACCATAGAGTCCATTCTCCCTCAGTCATGCTTTGTGGATGCCATTTCATGGGACATTGGAAGGTAAATAGCTCACAAGAACAACCCATGCAGGAGTCATGCTTCTTCAAAAAAAACCATGTGCCCTCCCAGTGTAGACATTAACTAATCATCTGCGCCTGCATCTCTCCCACTACAAGTATCAGCTGCTTCACACCAAATATTGGTGACCAGGCATGCTCACAGTCATCACCAGGCTCATGTCTTCATGCTCATCATGTGCCCAAGCAAAGGTACCCTGAACACTGCCTGCATGTAACTTTGTAACTGATCTCCCCTCTTTGCAAGGTAACACAGTCATTTTCAAAATCATTGCACCTCATTCCTATAGCCAGCCTACCATCTGCCTTTCAGCATGTGTATCCTGGACTGCAGTGCAAGTGATAGAGGTACACAGTATTCATCATAGAGTTTTGACCAACTTAATGGGAAAATTGGGGGTCACAGTCAACCTTACGTGTACCTCGGGATACCACCCACAAATCACCAGCCAGGTTGAGCAAGTGACTGTGCCTGATTCCTCTCTTGGACTCTTGGGAGTATAGCCAGAATTCACTATTGCATTCAGGTATACATTCCAATATATACATCAGTTTCAATCACGCTTATTTTCCTGAAAGGCAACTGTCACTGAATAACCTGCAATGGATGAGTGGTTTAACAGTGCCAATAGTACCTTTATCGTGAATTGCCAATCTTGGTTTTTGACGATTGTAACCAAAAAACTATGTAAAAGGTGTCAAACACCTTGTAAGCCATGGATGGGCTGTCAGAGCCCAGTACACCCAACCATTCCTCGTATGATGGTAACATAGTGATTCAAATCCAAACCCTTATTTTTGTGAGACTCCGCCTTACCATGTAACCATTTGTGCCAACAATGAGGTGAAAAAATTACATTAACCTTCTTAATGGTATTATAAAAATGTAACCGTTTGTGACCTTACTATTATAAGAGTCTGTCTGGGTTAACTAAGGTCAAAAATTCATATGTGTTATTCATATGTGAAGCAGAGAAAGCTATACATCCCACTGCCAAGCACTACTCCACTATACTGATATTTACTGAGATTCCATTGTGACTGCATGCTTTTCGAGGTTTCATAACTCCTTCTTTGAATTCACCGAGCTTCCTAGATGCTGATTACATATTTTTTAGCCACACATTACATTACATAGCCACAAAACCTACATGTGCATTCTGAGAGAGAGAGAGAAAGAAAGAAAGAGAGAGAGAGAGAGCATTTCTCTCAAGATCAAGCACCAACACTAAAGAGAACATCTATTTGTTAGCATGCTTAACTGCTTTATGCCCTAGCCAGGATGTGAGTGTGTGTGTGTGTGTGTGTGTGTGTGTCTGTATTTCTGTATGTTTGTTCAGGCAGCTGGCTTGTTGCAGTAATAAAGCAAGAGATTCAATAGGCCATGCAGTGGAGTCGAGGGTTACTATTTGCTTCTCCTTGACTCCCATCATTCATCAAGCTCAATGAGGCAGCAAATAGGAAAATGACAATTTGTATCAAACACATCTGCACTCATCTACCCAGGTATTTTATTTCCATTAGTTCCTGCACTAAAATATGCACAGTGTGAGTGCGTGTTTGTGTGTTTTTTTCTCTGTATGCTTATAGAGAATTATCTGCAGAGAATTACAAGAATAAGTGTGTATTTGGGAAACATTTGTGGACACACTTTCAGTCACTCCCATCCTCCCCCATCCCCTGTTCTGTCCTCACCCCATAATATTTTATTGGCTGTCATTTGAGGATTTTAGTGGATGTCTTTATCTAGCTATTCCCTCCAGCTCATTTCCCTCTTTTATCTCTTTGTTTTTGCACTATTGCTCCATTCCTTCTCTGCTCTGTCTTTCTTAATTTATTCATTCAAATTTAATTGGATAGCATGTTTAACAATTGACATAATCACAAAGCAACTTTATAGAAATATATCAATTCTGGATTTAAATAAATGTATACATTTATCCATAATGAGGAAAAAAAGGTTTAAAAAACCTTTTTTAAAAAAAAGCCTGTGTACCTTTTGACACTCTCTATATCCTCCTTCCACCCCTCCCTATCTTTCTTATCTTTCACATCCTTTATCTCCTCTATACACCTCTGGAAATGGAACTGGAGGGATGGAATACCGTTCTTTCAAGATATTCCCTCATTTGGTGCTTTGATGATGGTGGTGCAGAGCACTCTCTAACACTGCAGTGAAAATCTCCCATAGGTGTTCTAGGTGTTCTGGTGACTGTGGAGGCCATAGCATATTATTCACATTATTTTCAGTAATCAAACCATTCAGTGACCCCTCATGCCTTACAGATGGAGACATTGTCATCCTGGAATCTCCAATCAGTATAGAAGACTTGCTTTATAGATTATAGATATAATTACAAATAAAATGTATAAATCAGTAGAATGGCATGTTGACTTGCAGTGATGCTTTATTCTAAGGGGACAAGTGGAGGCAAATCTTGCCAGAACAACAACTGGCAAATCATAAAAGAAATATATTTTTCCTTTAATTTGTCACCCATGTATATAACTCTGATCAGGCATAACATTAAAATCACATGCCTGATATTGCATAGGACACTTGCAGCTCTGACCCATCCAGGCCTGGGCTCCACAAGACCTCTGAAGGTGTGACGTGGTATCTGGCACCAAGACATTAACAGCAGATCTGTTAAGTTCTCTAAGTTGGGAGGTGGTGCCTCCAAGTATCTGACTTATTTGCCTAGCACATCCAGCAGGTGCTTGATCGGGTTGAGACTTGGGGAATTTGGAGGCCAGGTCAACACCATCAACTCGGCCATGTTCCTCTAACCATTCCTGAATCATTTTTGCAGTGTGGCAGGGTGCCTTGCTGAAAGAGGCCAGTGCCCAGCTTACTTTGCCAAGTACACGCACTCGACCCTCAAAGTGATGTAAAAGAAAGTGTGAATGTGAACCGTGAAGGTGAGGCATTCAACCCTTAATACACTGTACTGACTTTTAATTGGTGGTCGTGATCAAAAAATAAATAGGTTTGTTGTGTCTCCCAGCACAGTCTCCCAGCACAAGAGAATGGAGGAAAAAGAACATGGACCGTTACACAAGAAGAGCTGGATAGGGGTGTAGAAAGGTATCAACCCAGCAGCAGTACTGGTATCTGCTCCTTTGTGTGAGGAAGAACAGGAGGAGCACTGCTAGAGCCCTAAAATGAGTTCCAGCAGCCTACTGGTATGCTGACCAAACTGTCAGAAACAGACCCCATGAGGGTGGCATGAGGGCCCAACATCCTATAGTGGGACCTGTGCTCACAGCCAACGAACAGCAGAATTGACAGGTCCATGATTGGTGCCCCATTCTCTTCACAGATGAGTGTAGGTTCACACTGAGCACATGTGACAGATGTGAAGGATTCTGGAGATGCAGTGTTGAACATTATGCTGCCTGCAACATCATCTAGCATGTCCAACCAACCAGACCAGTTTGGCAGTGGGTCAGTGAAGGTCTATTGATGCATATCCTTGGAGGGTCACACAAACCTCCAAGTGATAGCCAACGGTACCCTGACTGCTGTTTTAATTTGTTTTGAGTTTTCTGAAATCAGCACAGGGTCAGAAATATACACATAGCACAATTAATATCGGTTCCATGTCCCTTAGCAAGTTGTACCATAACCAGTCACTTCAGGTAGCCATCAACAAGCTTCTGGCAGAATTCTGGTTGGATATTTAATCACTGTTCTTGGCACAGTTCAGGTAAATTATGTCCAAGATTCAACCATCTAATGGTTTGAAGTTGCTGAATAATTCTCTACATAGAATAATAGTCTACATTATTCCATACATCACTCTCTCATCTGACCATAAAACTTTACTCTAGAAATCCGCTTGGCCAGCTGCAAACTGTACTCAAGCTTGAAAGTGTCCATTTTAGAGCCTACTTTCTTGGATGGCAGTCTCATAGTCCACAGTGATATAAAACTTGCTTGACTGAGAACAGGTACACTGGTGTTCCAGCACCTGCTCTTTCATGAGAGGCCTCTGTCTTGGTGGTTCTTGGGTTGTTCTTGACCATGCAAACCAATTTCCTCTCAGCTGAGGGTGACAGTTTGGGTCTTCTTCCAGACCTTGGCAAAGTGGCTACACCTCCCAATAACTCGCACTTAGACACAATTGTTTGCATTGATAATCTTGGGATCTGCAGTTATTTATAAATGGCTCCAAGAGACATTCTTGACTTGTATAAATCTATGGTCTTCTTTCTCAGATCTGCACTGAGCTCCTTGGACTTTCCCATTGAACTGTCCCATTGTTGTTTCATGTGGGCACAGAGAAACTACCAGCTGCAGTCAGATATGATCACTAACAGGAAGAGGCCTTGGACATTTTGGAACTTTCTGCACCACTGAATAAATAAACTATGTCTGTGTAAGTATATACTATAGTCAAATATATAAAAAGAATTAATATTTAAAAAATTATAATGTGTACACCAAGTTCTGTTAAAGATGCATGTTGTACACTTATACTGCCCCGGAAAAGAACAGTTCAAAAAAAATAATTAAAAGCCCAGTACTTGCCAGTATCTCCAGTACTTGCCAGTATCTCCAGTACTTGCCAGATATGTCAGCAGTTACTTTAATATTGCTGTAGGTATTTTCCCAACCTCCCTGATAAGTTTTCATTTTCTCTCATTTTGCTTAATTTTCATTGAAACCCTGTTCTTGGTAATATTACTGTGGTGCCCCATTTTCTCCAATTCCTGATGATAACCTTCATGGGCATCTAATATTTTAGAATTTCTTTTGTAGCCCTCCCTTGTTCCATACATTAAAATAGTTAAATCCTATACATGCTTTGTAAGTTGAAACTGGAAACTGGACCAAAGCTTGACAAAAATCACCTTTCTCTAGTCTGCAACTATCCAGTTTGGGTGAGCTCCACTGACCATCCAGGTGCACTTTGTAGTTTTACAATTATAGAATGTAGTTCATCTGTTTTTCTGCAGAATTTGTTAGCCCACTTTTACCCAGTTCTTCAGTGGTCAGGACCCCCACAGGACCACCACAGAGCAGGTGTTATTTGGGTGGTGGATGATTGTCAGCACTGCAGTGACTCTGAATTGGTTAGCGTGTGTTTTGCTGGTACAATAGGATCAGACACTCCATTGCTGCTGGAGTTTTTAAACCCCTCAGTGTCGCTGCTGGACAGAGAATAATCCACCAATTAAAATGATCAGCCAACAGTGTCATTTTGTAGCGTACTATGACCACCGATGAAGAACTAGAGGTTGACTAATGCAAACTCTGTAGCAACAGATGAGTTACTGTCTCTGACTTTACACTTACAAGGTGGGGCAACTAGGTAGGTGTGTCTAATAGAGTGGATGGTGAGTGGATACAGTGTGTAAATACTTCAGGAGCGCTGCAGTATCTGATCCAGTTGTACCAGCACAACACACACTAACACACCACCACCACTTCAGGGTCAATGCAGTTCTGACAATCATCCACCACCCAAATAATACCTGCTCTGTGGAGGTCCTCTGGGGGTCCTGACCACTGAAGAACAGGGTAAAAGGATACTAACAAAGTCTGTGGGAAAACAGATCTGTATCTGTAGAGCTGCACCTGTATGGTCAGTGGAGCTGATAAAATGGACAAAGAGTGTAGATACAAGGAGGTGTTGTAACTGTATACAGATTTATTACCTCCACCAAGGAGGTTATGTTTTCGGTGCCATTTGCTTGCTGGCTTGATTGTATTGTTTTCATTCATACATTCATACAAACACATTTTGGCAAGGCTTCTCCTCATACGGTTTTCATGATATCAACAATGTTATGGCACTACAGGTCAGTGCTAATGTTGGTTAACTGGCATGAATACAAATTTTTTTAATAGGCTTCTCCATTTATTTATAATTGTGTTTATAATTGCTGAGTTTTCCAATAAAAACCTAATGGAGGGATGCTGAATGTCTCCCTCAAGTGGTAATGCATAGGATCTGCTTGCTGGCTGCCAGCCACTGAAAGTCCAGTAAGGTTGCTGGTGCCTATAAATTTGCAGACAACAGACAAATGATGCCTTGTCTGTGTATCAGTTACAGCCTACATGTCAGTAGATATTTTGTTTGTGATGATTAAAGTGAATTGAGATGATGAGATCCAGAGATTGGAAACACAGTGCCAGGGTGGTGAAGAGGCTGAAATCTCAGCAGAGTGTGGCGGAATGGTGGCTCATGACTGAGGAAGACCTGTGGGCTTCAAGCATCACCTCATTAGCAAACTGTACATACTCATAGAACTGGAAGAGCTCTACAGCCCAAATCCTCATCCTCGGTCACAGACTGCCACTCTGTCACGACTTCAGCTTCTTTACATCCATGCTGCCATGTTTCTTCTCCTTGGAGCTTGCTGCAGCCAGGTCAGGACAATTCTTCATCTTCTTTTAGACGCTCTGGTTGTTTAAGTGTACACTGTTTTTAAGGGTCCACTGTTTCTTCTGCTTTCTCCATGGCCAGTAAGCTAGCTTGTTGCTAATAAAAAATGTGTGTGTCCTTAACCATATTTGGACAAACCCTACCCTCCTACTCTATTCTAGCTAGTACTTTACACTCATGAACTATTAGCCAATCAGAGAGCAGAAATACTTGGGACCACTATCTAATCCATTGCAAAGGAAGGCAGGACTTGTTGCAATAAGGGTGGTATTAAACAAAACACGCCTTGTAGAAGAACAAATGTTGAAGGGATTGCTGGAATGCTCCAGAACATAAGTTCCACGTTTGATCACAAATCTTGGTCAAGCCTTAAACACGTCCTTCTCCTTATACATACACAACATCAACATAAAGGGAGTTCTGTGCTGTTATACTGAATATGAGTGCGCCTGGGATTGGGTTGTAGACAATCTGAAGGTAATCACAGCCCTGTTGTTGTTTAGCTAGTATAAGAGCACAACCTTGAATTTGCTATTGCTTTTATACAACAATTCTACAAGCACCACTCATTAGTTAACAGTAACTAATATGCAACAACTGATTATGTTTTGTTTGAAATATGTTCATCTTTGTGATGCAATGCTTCCATTGTGACGATTGCAATCTAAGATAGATAATGATAGTACATGAAATTGCAATTATGTAAAGCAGAGTAATAGGCCTACATGTAGCCTATAGATAAAAGTCTGAGCGCTTATAGACTACTGTATAGCAGGACATGGAACTAGTATACTTGGTTAGAACTAGTCTAACTGTTGTATAATATAATATATATACATCAATCAGCCATAACATTAAAACCACTTCCTTGTATCTACACTCTTTGTCCATTTTATCAGCTCCACTGACCATACAGGTTCACTTTGTAGTTTTTTTCTTCAGTATAGCATAATGGATGCACATGATCAACAACATTACTTAAATAGGCTGTGGCTTTCAAGCAATGACTGATTGGTATTAACAGACCAAAAGTGAGCCAAAAGTGAGCCAAAAGTGAGCCAAAAATTCCCCACATCATTACACCACCTCCACTCGCCTGTACTTGGCAGGTTGGATCCATGGATTCATGCTGTATGTGCCAAAAGCATGATTCATCAGACCAGGCTATGTTTTTCCAGGCTTAAGTAGTACAGTTTTGATGACATTGTACCGACTGTTGCCCCAGTTTTCTGTTCTTGGCTGCCAGAAGTGAACCCTCATATCATCTTCTGCTTTTGTAGCCCATCCAACTCAAAGTTTGACATGTTCTTCATTCCGAGATGTTTACGTCTACCCACTACAATTGTACAGAGTAGTTATATGAGTTACTGTAGCCTTTCTGTCAGCTTGAACCAGTCTGGCCATTCTCCATTGATCTCTCTCATCAACACGTTGTTTCTGTCCACAGAACTCCTCCTCAATGGATGTTTTTCATTTATTGCACCACTCTGAGTAGACTTTAGAGACTGTTGTGTGTGTGAAAATCCCAGATCAGCAGTTATTGAAATACTCAAACCAGTCTGTCTGGCACCAACAATTATTCCACAGTCAAAATCACTGAGATCACATTGTTTCCCCATTCTGATGGGTGATGTTAACATTACCCAAAGCCTCTGGCCCATATCTGCATAATTTTATGCACTGCACTGCTGCCCCACTATTACCCGATTAGATAATTGTGTGAATGGGTACAGGTGTACAGGTACAAGTGTTCCTAATAAAGTGTTAGGTGAGTGTAATTCTCCACACTGGGGTAATTCATGACCAGTATGCATATACTTTTGTTGTCTGAATACATACATCTAACAGGACGATACAGTATTACAGAATACTGGCTGGGCCATGTGCTGTTGGTCCAGATACCATGTAAAGCAGGGGTGTCCAATCTTATCCACAAAGGGCCGTGTGGGTGGAGGTTTTCTTTCCAACCAAGCAGAAGCCACACCTCATTCCACCTGTTTTTAATCAATGTATCTAATCAACGGATCTTGGCTTTCAGTAGGGTGTGGCTTCTGCTTGGTTGGGAAGAAAACCTGCACCCACATAGCCCTTTGTGGATAAGATTGGACACCCCTGATGTAAAGGTTCCTTCTCAACAGGAAACATATTATTCTTAGCCTTCTATAGAATCCGTGTGAATTTCTTTCCCTCTTGCTCACTGGATGAAGAAGAGGTGCACACACACACATACACACACACACAGCCTTCTGTTTTTACTCACTGATTTCTCTCGAGCAAACAGGCCCATTGGCGCGCGATGAATGAGTCAAATCCAGCACGTGCAACAGGCCACAGACCGCGCGACACGCCCCCCTACTCCTAATCTTCTGGTAAAAATATTTATCACCATCAATTTGGCCACGTTCCCTGTGACATTAGAATAATTCTGTGTGGATAACCTCTAGCGACGGCTATTGATCGGGGTCCACTACACCGGTGGCTGCATAGACAACGAGAATAAATTGTTGTGCATGGCTAGAATAAAGCAGAGGCGTAAATCCCCTCTCTCAGGCTGTCATGGCTGAGGATGCCCTAAAGCCCTGGTTTATATTCCACCTTTAGGGGGAATGCAGGTGCATTGGCTAGGTTACATCGGGTCGATGGATATAACATGGCTTAATTCATGTGACATCATTTATCTGTGTCCATGTGGTCAGAACGCTGACCCAAAAAATTCTAGGGTACAAAGAATTTGGCTTTTTTTATAGTTATAAAATTTTCTAGATTACATAAGATGAAGTACTGTAACAAAATAAGCAGAACATAAAAAATTTATAATATGAAATAAAAAATATATATAATTAATAAATATAATTTACCCCAGATTCCAAGATTTACCAAAATCCCAAACTGCAAGGTTCTGAGTCTTAAAATAATCTACAGTAAGAGCAAAAATGAAGCAATGTACTGGATGCATGAGAGAGTGCAGGAAACGCCCCACAATTACGGTTAAATTATGCACTGATGCACTGATTCAGTAGGCTACTGCTTTTATGAAACGTGTTAAGAAGCGTTGGGCTGAAGGAGAAGGAGCCATGCTGAAATTTTAGTGCATACTGTGTTCATGTAATTTTAGAAATGGTTATGTTATTTCTTTTTAAATCAGTTTATACTGATATGTTAAGAAATGAATTAACAGTCAACATCTTGCTGATTTCAGAATTGTGTTATGTGCTGTAGGCCCT
>JAOVYV010000019.1:763298-774273 GCA_025674545.1 Hassar affinis
CTTAAGATCCAGTGGTGCAAAATGCAAATTCTTCCAATTTTTTAGCTGGTCTTAAGATTTTGATCAGGAGTGTATAAGGTCTCACAATGCACAGAGTGTTTCAAACCAAAACCCATGAAGTCCATTGAACTCTCTGTAGACATCTATGATCAAATTGTGTTAACAACAATTTATAAAGCTTGGAATGTTCCCTGGAGCACAGTGGGCTCCATCATTGTAGACTGGAAGAAGTTTGGAACGACCAGTATTCTTACGACAGCTCTCCATCCAGGCCAAACTAGAATAGAGTGGTCAATACCATGATGGCTACTCTTCAGAAGTCCTCTGCATAGATTGGTGAACCTCACAAAAGGACACCCATCTCATAGCAATATGTCAGCAATCAGGGCTTTACTATAGACTGGGTACATAAAATCATCACCTTATTAAAAGGCATATGGCAAGCATTTAAAGGACCAAGGCCATAAGAAAAATATTATCTGCATATGACAGATACTAAACGACTGTAAGAGCACAAGGGAAAAAAATCTCTAATAAAACAAAAATATTTTTTGGGGCTAAATTCCAAGTGCTACATATGGCAAAATCCATACTACTCATCAACTGGCTAACTGGCTATGCTTCACCATAGTGTTGGCAGCATCATGCTGTGGGGAGGGCTTCTCAGCATCAGGGACTGGGAGACTGGTCATAATTGAGGTAAGGATGAATGCAGCCAAGAATAAAAAGCCAAGGAAAGACAGTATATAACCAAGACGGCACTAGAGTAATGTTGAGACATGTCTCAGAATGTCTGAGAGTGGCCTGGCCCAACCAAGTCTTAAACCACACAGAACATCTGTGGGGAGATCTGAAGTTGGCAGTTCAGCTTGAGAGGAAGAATAGAAGAAACTGCCCAAATACAGGTGTGCATAGGTGTGCAAGGGATTTACTGAAGACTTTATCCATTTGAAATTAAATCTATAGCACTATACAATAGGTAAAGAATTAAGGGGTCTGAATAATTTCTGAAACCACTGTATGTGATAACAGGAAATGGCTTTTTATGGATAATGTGAAACACTAAAATATACCTATAAACTATTACAAAGAACAATGTGTCATGTGTCAAAATTGCATTCAAAATTGGAAAATTGGTTGGGTAAAAAGGAATAGTACCTCAAGTACACCCTCAACAGGTGTGGATTATTTTCCTATAACAGTACAGCTTGTTGTGTGTTATTCCTAATGAACAATATATTAATTATATTGTATACACAATGAAAAGAATTAATGACTGCTCTCAATTTTACAGCTGGATTACATACAATGCATTTGGAAAGTCTTCAGCCCCTTTCACTTTTTTGAACTTTGACTGACAATTCTCTCAAGATGTTTGGCACAAAGTGGTGAACCGCAACTCATCCCTGCCATCCAGGGGTGTTTCTTTCCAAATCATGTCCAGTCAACTGTATTTACCACACGTAGACTCCAATCAAGGTGTAGAAACATCTCAAAGATGATAAAAAGAAATAGGAGGCCCCAGAGTGTGTTATAGTGTCAACGGTCTGAATACTGAATGCTACAAAAATGTCTAAAATTCTGTATTCACTTTTGACATGATGGGGTATTGAGAGCAGAATGATGGGAGAAACTTTTTATTTTAACACAAAGCTACAAGATAACAAAATGTGAAAAAAGTGACAGGGTCTGAAGACTTTCCGAATGCACTGTATATTCGTACACATATATATTAGTATACAGTATCCCTTAAGGTTGCTGACAAAGAAATGTATCTTAAATCATAAAAGTCCACTTACAAGAGAGAGACTCTCCAGAAATTAGGTTCTCAAGCAAAATTACCTTTCTTATCTTATGTTCACAGGAAGGCATTATACAAAAGAAAAAATGTGCGAAGAGCTCAGAAGCGTTGGATCAAAAACCTTCAGAATAATGTATGTAAATATGCTATGTAAGCAAAGCTCAGATGCTACCTTGTAATGCCTTTTATCTCTAGATATATTATATAAATTAAAGTCAGTGTCTCTGTTATGACTGCCACAGCAGTGCTTTTTTTCATCATTTTTCTTCCTCTTCTTCTTTTATTTTTTAAATTTTAATAAACTTATATACACTTGGCTTAAAGTACTCCACAAGACACTTGGGACACTACCGTAGCTCTTTACAATTCCTTTGTGGAGTAGCGCCACCTGGTGAATAACGTTCAAAGCTAAAATCTACCATTCCACTAACCAGTAGCTTTTGATATAAAGCATCAAACTTCGCACATTTCACACCACACATCATTTTCATATTCTTTATATTCATATCTCAAAAAGTGCTTTGTGGTGTTATTCTTACCATGGTAGTTCATAAACTGATGATATCTTGGGAATTTCAAACAAAAAATGTCTCTAGATTTTACACAGAATGGTGTGGGAAACAAACTGAGTATGCTTCAGTTCTGTTGGTGAAGATGCCTTGTTGATAAGAGAGGTCAGAGGGAAATGGCCAGATTGTTTCTAGCTACCAGGACAAATGCAGGAACTCAAACATTCAGTCTTTACACCTGTGATGAGAAGAAAAGTGTTTCAGCATGCCCTGAACATCAAGCCTTAAGTGCAAGCCTACTACAACAGAAGACCACCTTGGGTTCCACTTCTTTCAGCCAAGAACAAGAATCTGAAGCATCATGGGCACAGACATTTTATTATTAGTAAGCATATAGGGGCAATTTAGTATCTCCAATTCATCTGCCTGCATGTCTTTGGACTGTGGGAGGAAACCGGAGCAGACCCAGACTGGAGAAAAACCAGACTGACACAGAAATGACCCTAGTATGGCTCAGGAATCTGCTCAGGAAGCTGCTGAACGTTCAGAGTGCCAATGCTGACCCCTGTCCACCACTGAAAACCCTACAGGTGGCATGTGAGCATCAGAACTGAACCATGGAGCAATGGAAAATAATGGCCTGGTCTTATGAATCATGTTTTCTTTTACATCATGTGGCTGTCTGGGTGCATGTGTGTTGATTAACTGGGGAAGAGATGGCACCAAGATGCACTATGGGAAGTAGGAAAGCTGGTGGTCGCAGTGTGAGTCTCTGGGCAATGTTCTGCCTGGAAACCTTGGGTCCTGGTATTTATGTGGATGTTACTTTGACATTTACCATCTACCCAAATATTTTTGCAGACCAAGTATACCCTTAATGGCAACAATATTCCCTAATGTCAGTAACCAGTTTCAGCAGGATGATGCACACTGCCACACTGCAAAAAATGTTCAGGAATGGTTTGAGGAATATGACAGAGGGTTCAAGATATTAAATTGGCCTCCAAATTCCCCACATCACAATCTGTTTGAGCATCAGTGGGATGTGCTGGACAAACAAGTCAGATGCATGGTGGCCCAGCTTGCAAATTACTGGACATAAAGGATCTGCTGCTAATGTCTTGGTGCAGATACCACAGCACACCTTCAGAGGTCTGTTGGTGTCCATGTCTCAAGGGGTGAGAGCTGCTGCGATGGAACACGGCTGACCTACACAATATTAGGCAGGTGGTATTAATGTTATGGCTGATGTGAATAAAATTTCCATTGGATAACTCGTGCTGAAAGGTTTGTTCACCCAAAACTGTATGAAAAAAAAAACTTTCCTAAAAATAGTCATTTAATATCTTGAATGAGAGATTAGCCCTAATGTCTAAACCACATACAGGAAAAGTGATATCGAACACTCGCTTCTTGATGGAAACAATCTGATCATTTTTTCTTCACTGAAGATAAAGGAGCACTGCAGGAAGCTTCCTAATATGACTTTGCACAGAGTAAGAGAATTATTTTTGTTTTGCCAAAAAATCATTGATGTGGATTATGGTTTTGACAACTGATCAGCAATAAGATTAAAAGCAAAAGGGCCTCCTAGAAAATGGCATGGAAATAATAGGGCAATCAATACTGTGTTTCTGGTTGGCTAAATGTAAAATCAGGAATCCTAGTTTGAAATTACACATATGATTACATATGTACATGTAACCCCCGGCCAGCATCAGTGGTTTAAAGTTACTAAACTTTACCCTCGACTATGCCACGTTGGGCCTTTCACCCAAAGATTTGCTTTATCACCATTCTGATACAATGAAACATGGCTTCCCTTGGTTCACAGTAATTAATAACAGAGATGTGAGTTTCCAAAAAAATATGTTATAATTTAATTAAATCTCAATAAAACAATAAGAAAAATAAGAAAGTACATCGCATCACAGGATGGCACCAGCAAAAGCCACAATAAGGGTTGATTGAGCAGATCTGACTGCAGGAGGGAGCTAAAGGGCTTATCCAAAAGGGATGTTTTCCACCACCACAGACTCCCATGCAGATCACTCAAAAACACACTGCAAAACAAGTTGAAGAAAAGTGTTCAGACATTCACAGTACACCACAAGCATACACAATGTGTATGTAGACCCTCTTGCCAACACAATCCATCACACTCCAACCCAAAAAAACACCCAAAATGATAGGACCAAGAAAAATCCAGGATCTTATCTAAAAAACGCCAATAGGAAACACTTTAAAACCACAATATATTCACAAGTAATAAAGAAACAAATGAAACAAAGAAAACTAATAAAATAAAGAAAGGACATTGAGGTTAAAATGCACCCTGAACTGACAATAAGCAGAATTCAACCAGCTCAGCCAGCTCTTAAGGTAAACTCAATGTGATCTAGCCTACAAGTTATAAGCAGTGGAGGCTAGTAACTAAGCTCGCTATAGATAAGCTTTAAACAGTGTAGGCTAGTGGCTAAGCACACTATAGGCAGACTGGGATAATAATATAGCAAACCACAGTTGGTAGTTGACTAGTAGTTGAGCACACTGTGGGAAGGTCTGGCAGTAATCGTGCCTGTGTGTGGCTAGTGAAAGTGAATTTGGTTAAATGGTTGATGTGGTAGCTAAGGGGCAATTACTTTTTCATATGGGTGATGTTTGTTTTGTATTAATCATTAACACTTCATTTTTGTTAGAAATAATGGAAACAGTTGTGGAATTACAAATTCCATAATCGTTTATTCCATAGTTAATAAAAATATTTTAATTAATAAAACAAATGAAAAATTGGATGAATAAAAATGATGGTGCTGTTAACCTTAATATTTTGTTGCACACCCTTTTAGAGTCCATCACTGAAAATAATACATTTCTGTAGCTTAGAGTATGAGACTTCTGTTCCTACCAGGTAGTTTGGCCCACTCTATCCGCTCTAGCTATATTAGGTTTGAAGGATGTCTTCTCCAGGCTTCGGCTCTTTCCATAGATGTTTGATAGGATTCAGATCAGGGCCAATTCAGGATAGTCCAGTGTTTTATTCTTAGCCATTCTTGAGTGCTTTTAGCTGTGTGTTCTGGGCCATTATCTTGTTGGACCCATGACCTGTGACTGAGACAGAGTTTTCTGACACTTGGCAATATGTTTCTCTCCAGAATACCTTGACAGTCTTGAGATTTCATTGTGCATTGCACAGATTCAAGGTACTCTGTGCCATATGCAGCAAAGAAGCCCCAAAACATAACCGAGCCTCCTCCGTGTTTCATTGTAGATATGGTGTTCTTTTCTTTGAAAGCTGGTGTTTCTTTTCTTTCATTGTTTTGCCTATGAACATAGCACTGATAAGACTTGCCAAAAAGCACTAGTTTTGTCTCATCTGTCCAAAGAACATTATCTGAGAAGCAGATATATGTAGCAAAATATGCATTTTAGCAAATTCCAGTCTGGCTTTTTATGTTTTTCATTCCACAATGGAGTCATTCTGGCTCTTCTTCCATGGAGCCCATTGTCATCAAAAAAGGTAAGCTTGTATCTCTTTGGAAGTTTTCCTTGGTTCTTTGTCTACCATTCGCAGTTCAATTCTGTTCAATTTGGGGTCAATTTTCCTCTTGCAGCCGTGTCCAGGGAGGTCGGCTGGTTTCTTGGACCTTCTTAATAATATTTGCAACTCAAGTCAAGGAGCATCAAGCACCTTTGAGATAGTCTTATATGATTCTGAACAGCAGAGTGACTACTCTTTATTTATATAGGCTACATAGCTGATTATAAAATTGAAGACGTGTGATACTAATTCAAGAAAATTAAAGTCAGCTTGAAATATTACTATAATCCATTTATTTATACTCTTTTCTAGGGTTACCAACAAATCTGCCCAACCATTTTAGAATATCTTTGTAGAATAAGCAACGATCTCTCTCTATTTCACACTTGCCTTGCTTTACTGTGTGTTACAAGTGCAATTTCTACAGATTCCCCTCAATGCATGATGGTACACTGCCTCAAAATGTGAAGCATTCTTTATAAAGCATACAACAGAGTTCTTAGATTTTGTTTAAACCTCTAGGCTTGATGAATTTCTTGGACGATTTGTCATTGGCAGAGCAGAGTGTGCAGCACTGTGGGACGTAATGAAATATCTTCGTACACTGTTTAATGGACAGGCTGCTGTAGAAAGAGGATACTCTGTCAACAATCATAGACACATAGAAAACTTTTGTAGCATTGCGGAAAAAAAACTGCTAATGAAAAGAAAAGAAAGGACCTCCACCACGAAATGGCAAATGTCAAAGCAAAATGGCAAAGAATAATGCAAAACATTCAGATGAGGGAGACTAAATGGCAGTCAGAGCATAGAAAAAAACAATACTTCACATTGCTGTCAAAATCAAATGCCTATTGCAAAAGTGTTTGAAAGAACAAACTATCAAATAAACATGTCTGATGAGTTGAATTCCTTTTTATTTCAGCTGTTCTAAAAGTATTTGTCATGTTTCAGGGTGACAGCTCTATATAGCCAGAAGTTCCCAAATGGAACCTTTGAAGAAGTGAAGTGTGTGGCTGATGAAATGGCTAAACTAGCTGAACACTGCTGCCAAGATGATGCAAGTCCTGACTGTTATGACAAAGGGGTAAGCCAACAGTTTTGCTGATGTGTAATACCTGTCTGTGTTTCATTAAAACCCAATCATTCCGGTGAAGTCCAGTGATTTCCATTTGAAAGCTTGGAGGAGAAAAGATGAGACATAATCAGAGCAATGCATCCTCAAACTGCTTACATCAGCTTTACATATTTATAGAATTCCATAGCATATGGTTCAAAATCACAATTCAAAATGGCACTTATTTTAACAGATACTTCATGATAAACAAGATAAACTGTACTTGTGGTTTCATTACAATATCTGAAAACATACATAGGTCAAATAAATGGCACTGATGTAATCCAACCTCAATCTAATCTCTAATGTCAGAGTGAACTGTGACACTCTTATACCAGTTCACACTGAATTACACCAATTAATAAGCTATTAAGTTGAATGTAATTATTCATTGTTAGTAGGACAAACACAGCTAGGATACAGCATTCTGCATTGTTTGGTGTGTGCATGATGAAATGTCCTGTGTATAAACATGGAGAAATACTACCAATGAATCATGGTTTCAACATAGTTATCACAATGTACAGATCTCCTTTCTGGCAGCCTTGACTGAGAAGAAAACAAAGACAGACATCCTTATCCATAGTGACTTACATTTATCTCATTTATACAACTGAGGGTTAAGGGCCTTGCTCAGTGGTGGTGCGGGGATTTGAACTCTGAACCTGAATTCTGTTCAGTAGTCCAATGGCTTAACCACTGAGCTACCACTGTTATTTTGTTGCAACAAACTAGCCATTCATTCCACAAAATGCGTTTCCCCAAATGTATGCACCTGTTCAGTGTTAAATCCAGAATTGGTTTGTGTATGTATACTCTGCTATTTCTATGACATTAAAGACCACTGTCATAAATTCAAATCACACTGTGAGCTCCGTCAGGAACAGCTGTATATTTACATTTGTTGACAAGATGAATGATATGAAACAAAGACACTGTCAAGTGAAAGAACCATGTTGACTGACAAGAGTCACATTGCAGGATGACATTACTGATTTATTCCTTACTAGTCCAACAGCCAGAAAGTCACTTTGTCATCTGTCTTCCATCCTTTTATCATGTAGATCTTGCCTATGAGTAAAGGCCAGTCCAAGATTTACTTTTATCCTGCCTTTTTCTCAGTTTCTGTCTATTTCTCTTCCTCTGTAAATTGTCTCTTCACCTCTGCCATGATGTCCGTACTCAGAGTTCCAAACTAGCTTCTTCTTATAGCAGCTGAAAACCAATAGTTGTTGTTGGTGTGTGATACAGATACGTCTCACAGGAGATCATGTCCAGCACAACCAAGTTACTTAGTGATAGAGCACATGCGCTCATGGTGGTAATAACAGAGGCACCAATCTCCCTATTACAATTCACTCTGCCATTAAAATGATTTTGAAACTGTTATTTTAAAGTAAAATCATTATATAATGTTGCTTTAAGTCTAAGACATAACTTTCTGTGTTCCTTGGTCCTGTTTTGCAACATTGGCTGCTTTCAACTTTGTATATGAACCTAATAAAACTCACACTGAGTTTATACACTTGTATCCAACCTCATCTCACCATGAAGTGCAGTTCAGAAAAAGTTTATATACAGTTTCAGGCTTCATTAATTTTTACCAACTTCCTATCTGATCCTACTCTGTTACAACCTGTCACTAGGGGATCCTGCTTTCCCATGGAAGAAATGAGACACATAGTTCAATATTTTCCTGTTAGTTCAACAAAGCCCTGAAGTATTAGCTGCTCACAAAACTTTTTTGTCTGAAAATAGAAGAAGATTAAGTTGTCAGAGAAAAACAAAGTTACAGACACTACCAGCAACCACTGCAGCAACAAGCTGAGACTGTAGCTTGCAAATGTGATAGGGCTGAGACCAGCTTCCTACTTCAAAGAGGAGAACAGCTTAACCATTTTAATATTTTTAACTAAATCATTTTAACTTGTATGGATTGGCTCCCTGTCTAGGGTTGTTCCTGCCTTGTGCTCTATGTGGCCGGCTAGGCACCAGCTTCCCGTGACCCTGAAAAGGAATAAGCGGCCAAGAAGATGAATGAATGAATGAATGAATTTTAACTTGTAACATTTTAACTTATTTAATTTGTGATCAATTTGTACAGGAAGCAATGAACAACAGATTCTGAGAAACATTGTTAATGGAGGGAGATGTTCACGGTGGCCGAGAAGGGCAAATCCAATATACATGTTAGAAAAGAAAAATGACAAAACTAAAAAGAAATTTGCAAGGGGGAAACATTTACATTATGTAAGTCAAGTAAGATGAGCGAATGTTTATTATCATTCAGCAGGACAGGTTAAATTTAATGAAAATGAGATAACCAGCTTAATATTTTTTTAGCATTCATTTGTTCCTTTTTGATTAGCCAACAAAAAGGCCTTCATTGTAGAACCTTTTCAAAAGAAATCACTTTTCTCTGCAAAATTGTCAGTGAGCATATCAGCATATCAGCATATCAGCATCCAGCGTGAGTAGGCCATCAGCATGAAAGCCCCCAAATGTTTTGTGAGAGTTTGCTTCAGAGCCTTTTTTAAACAAAACTGAACATGTTCAATTGAACATAAAAATGTATGTTTACAGGTGACCTGAGTGATAGACAGGGTAAGAAATTTTTGTATGCTAGACCAATGGAGTGGAAAGCATCTGGCTGCACCTTGTACTGCCTGAGAATCTGGTAGCAACACTGTGGGCACTCATTGCAGGAGAAACCATTTTCAAAGCTAATATCAACCTCCTTTTAGCTTCAGTCTGATCCCCCACTGTTCTGGCTGCATCTTCTTGTAACAGTGACATTTTCAGACTTTCCTACTGTAGAGAAAACTGCTCAAATTCTGCTGGGTTGTATTTGTTTTAAACATCAATAGACACTTGCTGAGGTCTTGAAAGGCTGACTGTGGAAGTGAGGTGAACTTCAGTTGAGAGCATTTTCTAGGGTCCAACAGACCCAGGATAAAACAGTGTGTATCATGCCTGAGAAATCGTCTGTGCATTGTGTCAAAGGTTGTTTTGGATTTTAAGTCTTCTCTGGACTTGTGACAGTCTTGACATATGAGCCTTCATGAGCAAACATGAGCCATCTCATCATGAGCAAACACGAGCCATGTGTTTTCCACTCCCAATTCCATTTCTTTATCCTGCTGTATCGATGGAAACAGAGTCTCTTGACAAGCTTCTCAGGCATTTGAGTGCAGTCTTATCCACTTTGTAGGCAGAGAGAATGCCCATCCCTTCTGTCTACAGATCTTTGGACATCCTTGGCAATGTCTGGAAAAAATATTCTGTGCTGTTATACCATTTCATAAGCCTGAATACATCCATATGCATTTTTCTGAGTGGTTGATTTATTGTCACCTGGTCTTGTATCGCTGTCAATGTAAGAATGATATCCACATAGAGACTATTGTCCAGATGCAGAAAACCTACAAAACACTTTCCACAAAGCAACATCCTTAGCCCATCACTATGACTTTCCAGTTAGAGAGAAGCATCCGTGTCCTGGCTTTTTCTATCCCACATACTTTTGTATGACCCACAAAGAAAAAAAAGTAATATTGTAGTGCATATAGTGATCCACTTTCAATGACTGACTGTGTTGTGGAAGCAAGGACATGGTTAAGGACATGGGCAGAACACAATACATGCACTTGATCTGGAGACTCTTGACACGAGAGCGGAAAAACCTCTGTAGTGGCCTTGCATATTGTATGCACCATCTGTGGAATGCACAGTGGATTTGCTGAAATCCAATTCCAGGTTTCCAGAAACTTCTGAAAGGATATTGTCAAAATAACAGCTACTGTTTCTCTGTACCTAGAAGTGTACCTAGAAGAATTGATGCTGTTTTATATATATATATATATATACAGCATATTTTCACGACTATTTACATTGTAGATTCTCACTGAAGGCATCAAAACTAGTTCATTAATAATATAATTCATATTATAAAATAATCATGATATGAATTTTAACAGTTGTCCAATAGGGCTGTCGGCTGTGTAGTA
>JAOVYV010000019.1:1141771-1154238 GCA_025674545.1 Hassar affinis
CCTACACCATACTAATAAATTATTGTGGTCTAAAATGACAGGTGTTTCAGTTTCATTGTATAACCCCTGTATGTTTACATATTACATTACTCAAAAATGTTTTTTATAAATGATTACTCCCTTTATAAATATAATCTGAGAAGCTAAAAGTAATAACGTATGATGATGCTGAAGTGAGTGTCTAAATTGCCTTTCATTTTTCACAAAATGTCACCCAGTAAGACAGAATCTGGGCTTCTTAAAAGACTATCCCAACAATATCATAAACATAATTGCAAAAGAGTACAAACCTCACTAACTTTTATGAAAGTACTGCTACTGTAGTAACAATTCACTAAAAAGTAAGTTATTAAGTTATTAAGTTATCAAGAAAGAATAAGTTATCTGGTAAAAATTGTTATTCATTTACAAAATGCTTTTAATATAGTGAAAGTGAAGTATGTGCTTGCACACAGAGGAATTTGTCCTTTGCATTTAACCCATTCATGCAGTGAAACACACACATTGGTGAAGCGAGCACCACTAGTGGCCAGCCTTGTCCAGGGGAGCCGGGGAGCAGTTGGGGGTTAGGTGCCTTGCTCAATGGCGCTTCAGTCATGCCTTGTCGGTTGTAAGGATCCAACCGGTGACCTTCCCGTCATGAGAACCACAAGCCCATGGCTGCCCAAGTTACATGCACAGTTGACACAAAATATTCTGTTTTCTATTCTGTTCTTATGTTATCTAATCAAGTGAGCCATTGTGAACTGAGTAATACCTCATTAACAGTATACAAAGAATGGTAATATTACCTGGCTGGCTAATTTGGCCCAATGCTGTTAGGGTTTCAGTAGGTTTCAGTTGGTGCTAGGTTTGTTAGCCAGCTACTTAGCTATAAATATGAGTTTCTAGCTACACTGTTAGCTACCTGGCAAAAATGCCTCCTTATATGCTGAGCATTGCATATGATCTGTATCATCTGTAACAACACAGCAGGCTACAGTAACTGCTATAGAGAATGTAAGTCAGATGTATTTTAAGTTTAATATACAGTATATTAGTATAAAATTTCATACTGTGCAATCATCAAAAGATCTGGCTAGGTAGTGTAGCTTCTGGCTTAGCTGTACATGGTAGCTCAGTGGTTAAGGTAATGGGGTACTGATCAGAATGCTGTGATTGCAAATTCCAGCTCAGCCATGCTTGGATCCTTGAGCAAAGCCCTTAACTCTCAACAAGTCATTGTTTCTAGTGTTGTTGTACCGTAGTCTGGTCTTTTCAGTTACTCTAGTTCGTCTTGGAATAGAAAGCAATTCTTGGATCGATCTCAGGCTAAAGCAGCTGGTAATTATAGAGGGAGACCTTGAGATGGTTTTCTTCCCTCACCACAGTGACAGTGTCATGAATGGAGGCTTGAATGGATTGAAGCAAGCACCGAGGAGTTATAAACAAAGAACAAGACTCAAGGAATAAACATCGAGGCATGAAGTTAAAACGTAGTATGATAATACAGAACAAAAGCCAGAAAAAGAACTGCATGTAACCTGTGAGCTAAATACTAGAACTAATGAGAAGAAGCAGGAGCCTTAATTTGTCACATGTACATTACAACACAGTGAAATTCCTTTTGCTTGTTTGGAAGTTGGGATTTGAGTGCAGGATGTGGTGCCCCTAGAGCAGAAAGGCTTAAGCACCTTACTTAAGGGCCCAACAGTGGCAGCTTGATGGTGCTGAGGCTTGAACCCCAGACCTCCTGATTGATAACCCAGAGCCGTAACTGTGGAGTCAACACTGCTCAAAATGAAAATATGTGATAAATCAGACCACAGATGCTCATTTGTCTTCACTGTCTGACACTTTGGTATTGCTGACTAAAGCAATTTGCTAAAGTGTAGACTTGCTTCAGGAAATAGCTTTAGATTGAATGGGGTCTCAAAAGAGAGTGATTTAAAATGTGCGCAAACTCTCATTTGATTGGCTTATAGACTTTGAGGGTCGAGTGCATCATCATTATTATTATTATTATTATTATTATTATTATTATTATTATTATTAGTGAACTAGAATCAGTGAAATCTGTTGTTCTAGGCTGTTTTCCACCAACTGATCCCAGTGACAACACTAAAACCATCAGCATCTTCACTACTGTTTCACTCTGCCACAGCTGTTTGGTTTCCTAGTGTAACAAATTTGCTAAGGATTTTTTTTTGATGAGCAGTAGATGAAAAATCCACAATTATGACAAACGTCACATTTTTTGCTAAAGTAGGCAAGAATATTAACAGAAAAACATTCTCTTTGCTTATGACTGTTTACACTATCGATCACAGCCAGTAGAAAGAATAGAAAAGCCATGAGAAGTCTGTGAAGAAGTTGCACTGTCCACTTGGAACAAGATTTCAAAACTTTGTTAGTCAGTGAATCACAAGAAAATCATTTTCTTTTATTCACAACAAAACTGAGATTTGTGTCCTGCTTTTAGGGTTTTGTGTGTGCATGCATGTGTGTGTGTGTGTGTGTGTGTGCGAGTGCGCGCACTTCCGTTGCAAACACTGATGAGAAAAGCAGCCAACCCTCAAAAACACAGCATGCGGTGTTTAATTTCACAACCTTGGCTGAGAGAAGAGAAAAGGACAGAGCGTGTGTGTCAGCGTCTGTGAGGGTGTCTTTGAATGTGCATTTAAAGTACATGGTTTTGCATGTGAATGGATTTCCAGACACTAGGAGGTCAGGAAGAGTCCTGCCAAGACATAAATAACTACACATTACCTACTGTGCATACACACACACACACACACACACACACACACACACACACACACACATACACAGTCGTGTCATTCTATACTTGTGATAACCTTCCACTGACATAATTATTAATGCAGCTAATTAATGCCATAATGCTATTCCTTATGTGGACCAGCAAAATGTCCCCAAAATGTCAAAAATAGATATTCCAATCCTTGTGGGGACATTACATACACACCTATTTAACCTAACATTAAGTAGGTGCACTGACTGCCACAAAAAGATTCCTAATGATTTTCTGTTACTATTGTTGAGTCTTTAATCTTGTGTAGTTTTAATGTTACAGTTTATAACTCTGCTTGGCTCGTTTGTTAGTTGTTCAGCGAAAGTTATTCCATTAATTCTGTTAAAATGTTGCTAGAGTGCCTCGAGACACACATCCAATGGGAATACGTGAATCAGCACTATGACACAATGTCCGTAGATTAAAATGAACAACAGAAACATTCAGGACTAGTTAAGTTGTGTATTAAGGGATCATTGTGCCAAAAATGTACGTGACTCTAGGTTGAAACTAGCTTCTCCAAACATTAGGTTAAGATGTAATGAATACATTTTGTTTCTCAGACATTAGATATAATGTTGTCTGTATTATACTCAATAGACCAAAGTCATTAGTCAGCTACTAGTGCATCTCAAAAAGTTATAATATTGTGGAAAATATTTAATATTTAATAAAAAGGTAAAGTGTCCTATTTTATATTCATTACATATGAAGTGCCATATTTCTAGCCTTTTTGTGTTCATTTTGATCATTATGCCTTACAGCTTATGAAAAGCAGAAATCCAGTGTCTCAAAGAGTATATACAGTATATGACATGTATCTCTTGGTCTAGTTCAGCACACATAACCACAATCATGGGGAAGACTGCTGACTCGACAGTTGTGGAGAAGACGATCATCAAAAAGGCTGGCTGTTCACAAAAGAAATATTCTAATCATTTGAGATACTGGATTTCTGCTTTTCAGGAGATACAAGCCATAATGATAAAAAAAAAAAAATGCTTGAAATATGTCTGTTGATGTGCAATGAATATAAAATATATGAAGGTTTACCAGGCGACACGGTGGCTCGGTGGGCAGCACTGTCACCTCACAGCAAGAAAGTCCCGGGTTTGATCCCCGGGTGGGGCGGTCTGGGTCCTTTCTGTGTGGAGTCTGCATGTCCTCCCCATGTCTGCATGGGTTTACTCCGGGTACTCCGGTTTCCTCCCACAGTCCAAAGACATGCACGTTAGGTTGATTGGTGGCCCTAGAGTGTGTGTGTGTGTGTGTGTGTTTGTGTGTGTGTGTGTGTGTGTGTGTGTGTGTGTGTGTGCCCTACAATGGATTGTGTGTGCCCTACGATGGACTGTCTAGGGTTCTTCCTGCCTTGTGCCCTAAGCTGCCGGCTAGGCACCGGCTCTCCCATGACCCTGAAATACGAATAAGCGGTTAAGATAATGAATGAAGGTTTACCTTTTTTAAATTAAATTATGAAAAAAATGAAGTTTTTCATTTTTGCACTAGTATATTGAGAATTATATTTAACAAATAGAATTAAGTTCATCATTGAAAACAATACAAATAATTTCTTTGTCCTTTTGATTGTTAAATAAAGCTGCACTTGAACGAACAAATGACAGATTTCAGTTTTTATTGTATTTTTAGAAAGTTTTCAGTGTAAATGAAATATGGATTTTAAATCTATGCATCATATGCATGTGCAGAAATCATCTGAAAAAGCTAAACTTTTTCTCTATTGTATCAGAGTAAATACATTTGATTGTTCCCAATAGAGCAGCTAATTAGCATTATGATCTATAGAACACTAGTAGAGAAGAAAACATGCACACACAGATCAGAAGGCAGTAGCATAAAAAGAAATATCAGAAAGCAGTAGCAGTGTGTATGTGAGTATGTCATTGATTTTGTATTTCCCTTTGTTACATTTTTTTCAGGGGCAAAAAGGCCATCCTGGACCACCTGGTCTCCCCGGGGAAGCAGTGAGTCTCTCTGTCTCTCTCTTACACACGCACACACACACACACACAGAGGTGGAGTTGGGGGAGGTGGTCTTTGGGGTGAATTTGCCCCAGGTGAGGGGAGGGGGTTGCCGATGCTATAGCCTACGGGGGTGTCTATGCTTGGTCAGGACAAGGAAGCAGTCAGGTAGGTAGGTGTAATGCGTTCAATCTGGGTGTGCTGAAGGGTGTTTGCAGAGAAGGGAGTACGCCTTATTATATTATATTAGCCAGCCCACACAGACTCCAGACTATACTGATAAGCGTGAATTATTTACAGGTACATACAAATTCCAATAATTACATACTAGATAGACCTCTTCCTCATGAGAGTCAGAAACCTCCGAAGCCACATAAGCATACCTGTGGTCAAAGTAATACTCATCATCTGAGGAGACGTCGTGCATGGAAACCAGATGATAATGAGATGCAGACATCTTAACAGAAATGAGGAAGTAAACAGAAAAACCAGAAAGAACAGCAAGAGAGCGCATATATACGGCGCTGATAATAAAACTCAGGATAAAGGATAATAAAGAATCAGGAAATGAGATACCCAGGCAAAACAGAAACTAAACACGAGAACCAGGTAGAAACCGTCGCACAAGAAACCTCAGAGAGAGACAAAAAGGAAACATAGATAACAACACTGACATCCAGAAGTAACCCCGCAACGCCTTAAAGTATGGAGGATGAGGAATTACTTATAAAGTATAAATAAATAAATGCACAAATAAATAGTTTGATATATACATAAATTAATTAACAAATTGTCCTGAAAAGGGGCATATGAAAATAAATGTCTTGAATTTATTTCTACATTTCCATGCAACAATGTCTATTTGCTATTTGTATGTAATTCTACATGTACTTAATTCTGTTTTTCCATATATCTACGTTTATGTATTGCTGCATTTCCACATTTCTACTTTTTTATATCTGTATTTCCACATTTCTACAGTTATTTATTTATGTATTTCTGCATATGTATGCTAATTGGGTTTGCGGTCCGATACTCTCTCAAAGCAGGATTAGTTAAAGAGATAGGATTGTTTTGGCTCTGCTGCCTCAGCCTACAGTGTCTGCTTTCTGGTACATCGGAGCATTTAGAAACTCTGTTTAGATGTTGATATTCACTCATTTTAGTCCTGCTTTACTGCTGATTTAAGATCATTGGCAAATCATGTATAGTTGTTAGGAATTGGTCACTTCTGAACTGAAAAAGCTGTTCAAAAAGCTGACCAGTGCTGTTTTAGAGTGAGTTTAGGACCGCCCACCTACTTATCATATGGATACAGAAATAAAGAAAAAAATATATGTAGAAATATGGAAGTACAGTAAGAAAGAAATGAAATGTGGAGGTTTGCATCGCCCCATTCCCCTGTTTCTGATGTCAATGCACACACATTTGTACTCTCTCTCTATCTTTCACTCTCCTTCTCTCTCTCTCTCTTAGGGGACACAAGGGCTGGACGGAAATGCTGGTGCCAAAGGTTATCCTGGCAGGCAGGTGCAGTAGATCTTCTGCCGTGAAGTGTGTTTGTATGTGTGTGTCTGTGTTTGTCCGTCTGTATATGCTTCTTTGGCAGTCTGTCTTTCTCTTTAATGATTATAAACTTGGAGCAACTTTAAAAGGCAAAATACAGGTCGAATTTATGCGTATTTAAAGTAAATTAGTATGACCGATGGGCAGGAATTAAGTTGCCATACATGTTTCCACCAATTAATGTTATCAAAAAATACAATGAGTGTAGTTAAAATCATTAAGAATATGACCATAAATGAGATGATTCAGATTTTATTCAGATTTGCACCTTGGATACCAACAGCTTTTAAACAGAGACTGTAAAAATGTTTTAAGTATAAAATACTGTGCAAAAAGCCTTAGAACCCCTAATTTATAAATACAAATTTCTGATCTTATTTAATGCTGTTTACTGTTGTTTTCATTACTGCATTACTGATTTTTAGATTTATAAAATTTTTTTATCCCAAAATAGATACATACATAAATAGATTTTTTTGAAAAAAATTGGTATTTCAGTAAAGAAAGTAACATATTACATTATAAACAACATTTCACACATACACACACACAAACATGTATACACAGTCACAAATCATAATGAAGGCTGTCAGGGATTAGCTCCAGAAAAGCTGTGGCAGATTCTCCAGTAAAAGTCAAAAGCTAATTTCCTTGTAAAACTGCACACATTATAGCTGGGAACACTGTTTAAGAAAAAAGCACACCAAATATGGACTTCCTTTAGTTTAATACTGTTTACTGCACTTTGATTATTTTCGAAGGCATCTTTGCTTTATAGCGAGTCTTTGCATGTGCCTAAGACTTCTGCATCGTACTGTACAGTAATGAGCTGGTGAGTTTTACTGAGCGTCTTGGAGAATCTGCCACAGCTCTTCTGGAGACTTTGACCGTCACACTTACTTCTTTTTTTTTGCATGTAAACCCCAGCAGCCTTCATTTTTTTGCTCTGTTATGTAACGTGTTCCTTTCATTACTGACATTTTTGTGTAACATTTCATTTTTTGTTGGAAAAGTAATATAGAAATATAAAATCAGAGCTCAGAGCTCAAAGACTAGTCTAAGATTTAAGAAAGTGTCTAAGACTTTTGCACACTGCTGTGTATTAACAAATCAATCTTGTGACAATATGTTTTTCATGAATGGGTTTTTCATGTGTAAGCTTCTTTTTAATAATGTTTGTCTGTGCATCCGTCTGTGTGTGCACCCATTATATTTGACTGTCCTTGGTGACGTATTTTAAGGTTTCAACAGACATAACAGGAAGCTGAGTGATTAAACATCATCATGCTATCAGTGTCAGAGATTAAAACTTTTATAATGATTAAACATTTGTTTTTTATTTCCCCACTAAATCATCATAGAAGGCATAAAGTCAAAAGTTCTTGGGGAAAACGTTCTCTATTCATTTCCTGCATCTTGAGCTCATAATGGTGGTGATAAGAAGCTGCTGCTATCATTAAAACAAAAGCTTTGGTTTTACACCAAGAGAGAAATTGAATTAGGGTTTGAAAAGTGTTGTTTTTCATTTTCCAGCTAGCATCCAAAGTTCATATACAACCAAGTCCATAAGTGTTTGGACACACAGGGAAGTTGCTTTTAACATTAAAAAAACTTTCACATTAAATTTGAAATAAAATGAATAAATATGAGCTCAAGGTGTAGACTTGTATACGTATTACTTATACGGCATTTACATCCAAATCAGGTCAAAAGTGTAGGAATTGTAGCACTTTTTATGTGTGGTCCTCCCACAACCCCACTCACCCACCCCTTTTTAAGGGGCCAAAAATAACCGGACAGTTCGCTTCCCTACTGTTTCCTGGGCAGACATGTGTTATTCCCTCATTACAGTTGATTTCAAGTTTGGCATTTGTATTTGGAATCTGTTGCTGTTAAGATGAGGTTCAAAGAGCTGTTTACTGCCAGTGAAGTAAGCTATCATTAGGATGAAAAATCAAAACACACATGGAAGTAACAAAAACATTTGATATCGCCAAATCAACTGCATTTGTAAAAAGAAAGAATGCACTTCTGAGCTCAGGAACACCAAAAGACCACTAAGAACACAGAAAACAACTGTGGTGTATGACTGAAGAATTCTTTCCCTGAAGTGTATAAGGCCAGAAGGATGCCTTCTGAATTGTATAGTGCTATATTATCTGCTCAGAACCTGCCAGATGCTCCAAAACCCATTTAATGATGTTTAAATGTGCAGATGAACCGTGACCCGAAGCACATTTTGAAAGACTTTTTTTTAAGGCAAAGAAGTGGAATGTTTTCCAATGTCCAAGCCAGTCACCTGATCTGAATCCAGGAGATCATGCATTTAACTTGCAGAAGACAAAACTGAAGGCAAAATGTCCCAAGAACAAGCAGGAAGTGAAGACAGCTGCAGCAAAGGCCTGGCAGAGCATCACCTGGGAAGAAACCCAATGTCTTGTGATGTCTATGGCTTCCAGACTAAAGGCAGTCACTGACTTCAAAGGATATTAAAAATAATGAGTATTTAATATATTGTTTGCTCCCTTAAAAAGGAAAGGACCACATATACAAAGAGCTGTGTTTCTTATGCCGTTCACCCAATTTGGATGGAAATACCCTCAGGCTCAAATTAGCTTGAAAGTTTATGAAACTTATTAGTATTAACATATGAACCTGAAGGTTTATGAAACCTGAATGTTTAGGGCAGGGTAGCTCAGTGGTTAAGACATAGGCCTACTGACTAGAAGGTTGTGAATTCAAATCCCACCATACCCAAGCTGCCACCGCTGGGCCCCTGAGCAAGGCCCCTAAACCTCAATTGTGTAAATGAGAGAAATATAAGTCACTCTGGATAAGGATGTCTACCAAATATCGTAAATGTAAAGTCTGAGCTCATATTTATGTTGGTAAAAGTTCATTATAGTATACAAAGTTTCCAGTTTTGGACAAAATTCTTTTGTCAGCTGTGCTGGTCAGTGTGTTCTGATGCTAGAGTTAAAACCCGTAACACACGGTACTGTGCTTAGGAATGCTAAATTTTAAATTTAAATTTGCTCTTGCATGCCTGTTTTCTGCCTGTTGCATTTGTATGTGGGTACAAAAGGAAAATACACTTCCAAACATTTTTTTCAATTCAGTGTCACAGAGAATATTTTATCCTTCTTTTAATCTATAAGCTACATGACATTTCTGACAAAAATATAACCAGTGAGACAACTGTAGTAACACAAAAGGACCGAAAGTTCATCTAGACCAAACAACTCACCAGCCGCTTTTACACAGTTTTAAATGCGAAAGCAAATAGTGAGTCAGTTTAATTGTTATATTCATTTGGTATTAATATGTATATTCATATGTATATTCATTTGGGGATAAAAAGCAACTTTTGTGACACAGCTTAACCTACACTAGATGTCAGTAGAGATCTGTATTGATAAAAGAGCTATCTGAATGATCAACAAACCCATCTTCAGCAATTTATTTACCCATTTCTAATTAGAATCCAAAGAGATTAGCCTGCTAGACAATCCTTCAATCAGAGGATTGTAAATAAATATTATAACATAAATGGGATGTATGTGAAAATGTGATGTAACCCATAATGGAAGCAGAAGAATCAAGCTATTTGTATTATCTGGCAATGTTTATATTAGTGAATCACTAGTTACTAGATATGAATGACATCTGAAACTAGACATACCTCATATTGAATGATGTTGCTGTTCTCTTAATGTTATTTTTGACTCAATCAGCTTAACAAGTTATGAGTCAGTACACATTGCATTATTCTTGGGTAGACCAAAGTACAGTGCAGTTCTTATTTGCGTTACTTATTCCTTAGTGCTTTGCATAACAATACAGACAAGGCAGGCATATTTAAAGCTAGAATGTAGAATGAAAGACTGTCAACCTTTCATCTGGATGATTTGCCAATTTGAGCAATTTTTGAATGTTTTTGCATTTTTTACATTGAGGAATGTACTTGATATTTGAAGATACATGAATGCCCTTTTGAAACAGAGTTTTGGCCTGGAAAGGTTTATTCAATCAATCCTTTTAATATAAATTAGTTGTGCAAAATGTTCTTAATAAGCTGAAAAGTTATACTCTTATTATGAGTGCTGCAGCTAGTGCTGGCGGCCAAATTTGGTTGGTGATATCATATACTTAGACTTCACTAGTCCACAGTCGTTGTAGCCCAACGTATCTGATACAGAATATAAGGTTTGTGTCCCTAAGTGTGTGTTGCTGTTTCATGATAGCACCCTCTGAAGTGGGGTGGGTTCAAAGCACTTTTTTGCATAATAGCTCAAATGAATTTTGCCTAAAATTATAAAAAAATTTTATGGCAAGTTGGCCTCTAGGAAGCGCATTATCCCAGCTCTTTACGATTCATTTGTGGAGTAATTCCATCTAGTGAATAATGTTCAAACCAAAAATCTTGCACTTCTTCACTGGCCAGTGTCTTGTGATGTAAAGGCTCAAGCTTCATTAATTGCACATCCCACATTAGTACTTCTTTAGATGTTCTTTAGATACACATTAAATTTGATGAAATTTTATCCATATGGGGCACTGCCACTGCAATGTCACAAGAACTGCTTAAGCTACAATTTTGAAATTTCACACCCTGTGTGAAATTCTTTAGATGCACCCCAAATGTCATGATATTTAGTGCACTGTAACTGACACATTTCACTATCTCTAGAACTGCTTAAGCTACAATTTTGAAATTTTACACCCTGTGTCCCTACCACATTCTTTAGATGCACACCAAATGTCATGATATTTAGTGCACTATAACTGACACATTTCACTATCTCTAGAACTGCTTAAGCTACAATTTTGGGCATCTTTTATGCTTATTTCACTTTGTTCGTGCTGTTTCTCCCACTTTATGTGGTGGACAAATTATGCACAGCTCTGCAGTATATCTAGTTGTGGAAGGTTCTACCAACTCTTTTTTTATAAGGTTGCACTAATTATGTTAACAATATCAGAGACTCACATTTTCACATCTTTGTCAGTGACATTATAATGTAACAGAATAAATATAAGCATTTTAATCCCCTTTTAACAATAATATTACAATATTTCTTTCTTTCTTTCGTTTAGGGGCTTCCAGGTCCCATAGGGCCTCGCGGGCCAAAAGGCGCTCGGGTGAGTAAAAAGCCACCTTCAACACTGTCTGTAGTCTGCATCTTCCCCAGCCATGTATCCATGGCAACACACTGGGCCACAATATCAGATTTGATCTGTGGTACTCATGGTTACTAAGCAACCGGCCTGTCATCTGTGGTTATTATAGGATGTCTGGTGTTTTTTTGTTGTGGTCCAGTTTGTAAAATTAAGCAGTTTGACTGACTGCAGTAGCGACGTTATTACTCTCTTTCCTTGCCTTGTTCTCCTTTTTCATGCTATCTCTTTTGCTCTTCCTCTGCTTCTCTCACCTTGTTTTTCTCTTCCACTTTAACTTTTACTTTTTCTGTTTTTTACTTTTGTTCATTGTGCTTCTTGTGTAACGAATACACCTTCTGTAAGGAAAACACCATGTCAAATTGCTTTCCAGACTGTAAGCCTATCAGTCTTTATGTGTGTGTGTGTGTGTGTGTGTGTGTTTGTGTGTGTGTGTGAAGTCAGCAGTAGAAGCCCACTGTTCATTTTGATGCATTCTGCTACTCCAACATATATGGAAGACACACACAAACAAACACACACACACAAGCTCTTTATCAGAGTTGGCTCCGCCCCTACTGACTGGAATTTCCTGTTTAAAATTAGTCTGAGGCCCTGCTGTCTTTTTGCCCAAACCCACCAAACACGCACCCACACAAACATACAGACACACATGCATACACAGACACACACATACACACACACATACATACACAGGAGGTAAATTCACAATCGACATTAAACCAGTTCTGTGTTCTTTATTTTTGTTGTTGCTCTCTGCTGAACTCCACTTTGCTATGACCCATCTCGTGTGTGTGTGTGGTCATTGTACTTGTTTATCTATCTGTATGTGTGTAATAAATACATCTCAGATGTCTGAATAGGATGTGTGTATAATATACAGGGGTTAGACAATGAAACTGAAACACCTGTCATTTTAGACCACAATCATTTATTAGTATGGTGTAGGGCC
>JAOVYV010000019.1:1210862-1226180 GCA_025674545.1 Hassar affinis
GCATGCCTAGGTGCTTGATTTTATACACCTGTGGCCATGGAAGTGATTAGAACACCTGAATTCAATGATTTGGATGGATGAGTGAATACTTTTGGCAATATAGTGTTTGTATATGCTGTGTATATATATAATATATGCATATATACATACCTTGCGTGAAATGCCGATAGTGTCTGCGTCAATGACATTAAACACCCGTGCAGTTAGTCCTTCCCCTCGATCTTTGGCCAACCAGTACTTGCAGGGGAAAACATACATGATCCCTTTGGTAGGCACAGCAACAGAGAACTCGTCCACAAACCAGCAGCTTTCTGCAGTGGCACCATCATGACCTAACTACACACACACACATACACACACACCTCAAATTAGTTGTGCTTTCTTGAATTCTTCAGTATTTGTGTTTTCAGAGGGACCACATAACCAACTAGAAATACTGCATAGTACTGCACAAAAAAGAGCTTTGTGGTCAACACAGATCATCAATCCACATGACACTTGGTTAGGCTGTAACCTGACATGTCTGATATTGAATATAAGATTTGTGTCGCATTGTCCTTTGTGCTAGTTTTGCCAAACTTTGGCAAGTTGGCCACTAGGAGGATTAATACCTTAGCTCATTACAATTCATTTGTGGTGTAACAATACATCGTACCATGATGCATCGCGCTGCAAAAACGTGACGATGTGCATCGTGGAGATGGACAATATCATGTGGGAACTGTTTATAATGGCATCTAATGTATGTAATAGCATTTTTTGAACAGAAGAGGGCTGTCCACCATCACTAGCACATCATACATCATGCTCTCATATAGCACAGTCTTCAGCCTCATTAACAGACTAGCAGCTTCAAAACAAAAGAGGCAGACAGTGTAGTGATAATTGCAGACGGGTGGATTACAAGGGCTACCCAGAGCTATGTCACTATAACAGCACCTGTGATGACCAGAGGGAAATGGTGAGCTTCATACCCCAAACTTGCCCTCTTTTCGAGTCACACACCGGGCTAAACATAGCCAAGGAAATCGGATGTTTCGGGGAGGGAGCTTGAAAGAGCTAATCACAACATTGCTGTCATTACGGACAATGCTCAAAATATGGAGGTAGAAGTCAAGGAGGCTGGACTAGCACCACACATAAAGTGTTATGCCCGCACTTAAATTCTTGCTTACCAAACAGGACTAAACCGCGTAAACCATGTCACTCAGTTGTTGGGTCTTCCACTGCGTTATTACAGATCGATTTAAAGGAGACTAAAAATTCTTTGTTAAAGTTTTTACTCGTGAAAACTACACATTATTTTGAATTGTTATTCTTCAAAAATAAAAAACGAATGTTTTCACTCAGTTATTTCAGATATGGTGAAGCTGCAAAAAATGTATAGAAGAAAATGTGCACTGTTTTACACTTCGGAAATAAAAAAAGAATAAAATATTGTGAGAAAATCGAATCATGAGCAGACTGTATTGTTACACCCCTACAACCTAGTGAATAATGTTCAAAGCATAAACTGAGCAATTCACTAGATAATATCTTGTGATGTAAAAGCTCAAACTTCATGAAATTTCACACCATGTATCACTAACACATTCTTTAGACACAAATTTCCTGAAATTTCATCCATAGAGGGCACTGCAGCTGACTTATCTTACATATTGAACTACAGAAAATTTGCAATTTCACTACATTCTTGTTATTTTGGTCACTTTATATGGCAGTCATTTTACACACCACTGTGGAACTGACTGTGTGCATGTGTGTATGTTCTCACCTCCACCTTTTTTATCTCTCCTACATCTCTACCATAGCAGGTAAAATAGTCGAGTGCTCGGGGTGTGAAGGCACTCTTTCCGTCCAGCTCCAGCCACATAAGTTCGGTCTGCCTCTGTTTTGATCCCTTAATGATGACGTAAGCACGACTGTTTGTCCCTGAGTCAGGATCGGAGCCTGTTTTCACTGTCAAGTGATATGGTATCACTGCACACACACACACACACACACACACACACACACACACACACACACACACACTTTGTAATTAGTTATTGAATGATTGTGTGAGCATGTGTAAAGTGTGTGTGTGCGCTCCTACATGAGGGCTCCTCCTCTTCCTCCATTTCTTCTTCTTCCTCCTCAGTGGCTCGTTTTTTGCTCTTTTTATTCATGTTGCTGTCCAGGTTGGTCAATTTCCTTATAGGGCAGAACGCAGAATCTCTGTCTCCTGTGAATCCCTACATAAGCACAGATACAAACTTATTCAATGTTTTAGTCATGAACTGATAACTTTTGGAGTATAAGAGCTGAAAAACAAACAAACAAACAAACAAATATTTTAAATAATCTCATTATTTGGCTCTGACACTTTTTATATACTGAGCACTGAATGTACCTCCAGTGAAATTCCTGCAGAATTTGTAAGGAGAGACAAATATCTACAACCCCTGGCAAAAAGTTTGGAATCACCACAGGATGTTCTTTCAATTGTTAAATTTTTTAAACAGACCACAGAACTTTTTTTTTTCAAAATTACAACCTTGAATGAAGAAACAATAAAAAAAAGAAAGAAATTGTTGTAGTCAGTGACAATTGCGGTTTTTAGATTATGAGGACAAAAATATAGAATCACTCAATTCTTAGGAAAATATTAAGGAATCATGAGAAAAACACTGCACCATTAGTACTTTGACTCATTTCCTTGGCAAATACCTTCAGCCACACCTTTTTGTGAGGCCACAAACCACACATATGCCACATTCAGCCTGTAGACTTGTAGTTATTGATCTAACCATGACCTGCCATGGCCTATACTCATACAGCCAGTGCCTGAACATTTGCAAGCTGAACCCTCGGCTGGAAGGCCCCTTTCACCACAGGCTGGATTCCTGCACCACTGCTATGCTCATACCAACTGGCACATCCAACCTGGCCTGTCTGAATCGCAAAAGCTCAGGCTTGACACTGGCCAACACACATAGTTAAAAGATACATGTTGAAAATCTCTAAAACTGTGAAGACATTGAGAAGACTTTCACCTCTGCCCTGTCCAGGGTTTTGGTGATGTCACTGTTTTCCTTGGCCTACCTGTTAGATGTTGGGTGTTAGTACTCTAGTAGTTTTTTGGGGTTTTTTTGGACATTCAAAATTGTTATTTGCTTGTGCAGTGTCTTTTAATGATTTTCTCTCTTTTCTCAGCTTCAAAATGGCTCGCTTTTCTCCCATAGTCATCTCTCTGGTCTTCATGTTGGTTTATCCTTTTTACAAAAAATCCAGTCTTTACAGGAGAAACCCAGAGCTCACACCAAGAGTAGACATTCAGAGCTATTAAGTGTTTAAACAATCAATCTAACAGGACACTCCTGGGCAACAAGAAACACTTGTCAGTTACATGGTCCAATGATCACATCTATGCATCAGCAAATGAAAGCCGAAACCTCTCAATGATTGTCTCATATTCATCTTCTGATCTTAAAAATGTCTTCAATGTACAAACCTGATTTCCAGAAAAGTTGGGACTTTCTAAAACTGAAATAAAATGGGTAACAGGTGAGGTCATCAGGATCAATTACAAAAGGAGCATCCATCAAAGGCTTAGTCTTTGCATGCAAGGAACATGTTGTAGCCTCCAAATTCCCCAGATCTCAATCCAATTGAGCATCACTGGGATGTGCTGGACAAAAAAGTCCAATCCATGGAGGCATGGACACATCCGTGGGATGCCTTGCAATTTGCAGAACTTAAAGGATCAGTGTTAACGTCTTGGTGACAAATACCACAGCACACCTTTAGAGGTCATGTGGAGTCCATGGCTTAAAGCCATAAAGTTTGACTTTTGTTCACAAAACTAGAGCCCACTGTTTCATTTCAAATCTGAGGAGCTGAAGTGTAGAGACAAAATATTGTAAATGTGTAATTACTTGACACTGTGCACTGTGCATTTATATAGAGTGAATAATGGACATTTAAAAACAAACAAACAAACACACACATACATGCAGGCATACACAGTTACCTTAACATAGAACACTCTTTCAATGCATTTGTCTTCCTTCTTGAGAGACAGCCAGCGCTCACAGTGGAAAAGAAACACTTCGTCTGTATCTGTGTCCACAACTTCCACCTGGTCAAGGTACCAACCAGGACTTAGCATGCTGTTGTCGTGGCGTATGCAGATCTTAAACACCTCTCCAAGATCCACTGCTTCAATACTGAACGTGTCCACCTGACCAATCAGAGGACAGTCAATATGAACAGGCAATATGTATTCCACTAAAATAGCTAGTTCAAAACAATTTTGTGCTCATTTGCACAAAGCAGTAGGTTAACATCATTTTTTCCCCTAAGATCTTGCATGTGTGAAAGCAAAGATTCTGAGTATATCATGGGTTTGACCAAAAAAGAAAATAATAACTAATTTAAATGTAATTGCAATAACATTGCAGTCCTTGTGGCTAGACATTTCACTGAATAATGCTGGTGTTTATATATTAGGCTCAGGTTTAAATCAGAGGTGCTTCGTGTGTAATACTTCCTAAGTCTTGTATTAATACATGGGACTACAGTCATTTTCCAGTAAAACACTTTTTTTTGCACTGTGTGTCTTACCGCTCCTCTTTCAAACTTGTTCCTGTTGTTCTCCGATTGGCTGAGTTTACGCTCCCCTGAATCCCCCATGTCTCCGTATATCGTAATAAATACGTTTGCATCTGTGCCTGCCCCATACATGTCCCCCGTGGTCACAGTCACTGAATATATATGAACTGAACACACATATACAAACACACACACCACCATGGGACATTTTTTTTCCATCAGTCCATCATTGCCATGGAAACTATCACTATGAATTACAGTTGTTTTTATGAAGAATTAGAATAAAAGAATGTGAATATGTTTAGCATGTATTTTTATTGCAGTATTTACAAATATTTAAAGCTTATTTTGCAAATGAAGGTGAAAATCTGTCCACAAGATAGCATGTGATAATATGATAAAAAATGGTGTTCTTTCAGAATTCTTTCTTTTCTTCTCTGCCAAATGTGCAAGTAAGGATTTGCAATAAAGGAGTATACTTGGTGTCAGAGCATATCGGCACAGTTTTGTGATTCCATGTTTTGGATACAAAGCTGTTAAGTGTTCCTCACTTGATGGTGAGTTGGAGTCATTTGAGTCACAGGGCATCAGCCAGTAGAGATGGGGATAAGGTCACCTATATCCAGTGTGAGTCAAGACCAAGACCTTAAAGGGTCGAGTCAAGACCAAGACTGGGAGTTTGGGGGGCGTCCTTGATGGAGTCAAGATGGATCCCAATGGAAGATCCCAAGACCTAAAACAAGTCCATTTTGTAGATGATGGATTTAAGTAGACTTATTTACCATCACCCATGTTAATAAAGTACCAGTCAAAAGTTTGGACTTACCTTCTCATTCAATGTCTTTATTTATTTATTTATTTTTCCTTCATTGTAAATTAATACTGAAGTTATCCAGACTATGAAGGAACACATAAGGAATCATGTTCCCAGAAGTCCTGAGCACTTGTTGGCTGCTTTGCCTCCACTTTATTTGTTCACTAAATAATTCCATATGTATTTCTTCATAGTTTGGATGACTTTAGTATCTTTAGATTCTACAATGCAGAAAAGTTTAAATAATGAAAAAACATGGAATTTGAGGTGTGTCCAAACTTTTGACTGGTACTCTATTTCAAAGTAAAATTTCTGTAGGGGAGATTGGGGCTTGTTGGCTATAGGGGCAGGTTGGCCCTATCTACAAAAATGTAACACAAAACATCTACCCTCTCCATATGGACTCTTGTGTTCTGAAAAAAAAAACCCTGAAGGCTGAAAGGTGCTCAGCTGAAAACAAAATGTCCCAAAACTGAATATGGCATATAAGTCTTTGGGATAGACTGAGCTCCTTTGATAGCTCACATTAGAATGTTTTAATAATTGCAAAGTAGTAGGATTTCATATTTGCAAAGTATGACATTAATGCCATTATATAGCTCTACACATGTGAGTGCTCTGTGACACACTGCACATCATGTAATGCAGTCATAAATACAATGTGATGCACATACCTAACCCAGTGATATTGTTTCTTAAAATCTAATCTCATATCATTTTTGAGTTCCCTTTGCCCCTTGAATAAAGAAAGAATTGTTTGCGCTCACCAAGCATGCACCAATTGGTCATCACTTAGTCCTTGAATGCCTATAGAGGATCTGTACATAACAGCTTAAATGCTCAAGGGTCTCACAGTCTCAATCTAAAATTACAAGTCCAACCCATGGTGCTCTAATCCAAAAATGATTCAAATATGAGTAGAATTGCTTTCAATTCAATCTTGAGACAAAGACAGGAGTGTTACAACACTCAAATCAGCCAGATTTACCTGGTACACACAGGAGAGCCTTCTGGGTTGTGTGGGAGTCTCATGCAGATACTTCTAACAGAGATGCATTTAAGTCCCAAGGTCAAAAAGACTCCAATGTTCTGACTGAGATCAGTGACATTTCAAATGAGTGAGCCAAGTCAAGTCATCAACTGCACAAATACAGACAAGAAGCTGTTATCTGAAAACTCTCAGTGCCTGAGAGTTCCTAGGACATGCTGTTGGACCCCAGTGATGAGAAAAAGCATCACATTTATGGAGGGCTTCTGATGCAATTTTTTTGAATGTGACAGAATGCTGGTGACAATCACATGATCAGATGCCATCTCATAGGTCTTTAGAGTTACAGTATAGAATTGTCCTAAACTAATGCACACTCATACTTGTGTGTATGTATAAATTCAGTATTTGTATTGTTGTATATTACATACTCTCCAGTGCATCATCCACTTCAGTTTTAATTTTTTTGAGTGTTCCATCTCGAGACAGCTTCTCAATGATGATTTCAGATGGCACAAGCTCTCGTATTGTCTCACCATCTTCCTCTGAGTGTGCTAGCCAACACTCGCATGGGAATATAGCCGTCTCAGAGCCCTACAAACACACAAACGCATACGCACATATTACGTTTATAGAATTTAAACTATCATGGGTGTATCCAATATTGAGTACTGATGTGTATGTACTACAAATACAGGGTACAAACAGATTAAAACTGGAAAGCTGAGGAGTTTTCAGATTTTTCCAACCATGCAGTTTCTGTTAGTCTGCACCCATGATAGTCTCAGATTCCTGCTCTTAGCTGACAGGAGTGGAATGTGATGCGGTCTTCACAATGCAGCTGTTGTAGCCCATCCACCTCAAAACATGATGTATTGTGCATTCTGAGATGCTTTTTTTCTCACCTCAGTTGTAAAGAGTGTTTATTTGAGTTACTATAGTCAGCTCAGACCAGTCTCTGCTGACCTATCTCATTAACAAGGCATTTGCACCCACTGTTGATAAGTCAATGTTTTTTTTGTTTTTCTCATGCTGCCACATGATTGGCTGATTAGATATAGATAACTATATAAATGAGCAGTTGTACATTTGTTCCTAATAAAATGGGCAGAGAGTGTATATGGCGAATGTTTGTGGACACCTGACCATCAAATAGGCAGTCCTTTTTAAATATAGAAGCAATGGTAAAGATGTCTTACAAACCCCCTTTCTAGAAGATTTGGGATATTTTGTAAAAATGCAATACAAACTGAAATCTGTAATTTGTTAATTCACTTGAACCTTTATTGAACAGATCAAATGATTTTAGTCAGTGTTTTCAATGACAAACTTCATTATATTTGTTACGTTTAAACACATTTAGAAATTGATGTCTGCAAGACACTCAATGAAATTGAGACAGGGGCATGTCTACACTGGGACACATCACCTATTCTTTTAATCATACTTTTTAATCATTTGGGAATTGAAGATACTAATTGTAGTTTTGCAAGTGAAATTTTGGCCCATTCTTGCTGTGTACAAGACTTGATCTGATGGCAATGGCCAAAGTTTAATGCATACCCAGAGCCCTTTGTGCCTCAAGTATGGCTTGATTTGACCCACTGTCATCCAGGACACATGGGAGGCAAGCATCCAGACTTTTCTCTGTCCTGGCACCAAGGTGGTGGAATGGTGGAAACAGCAGAGTCGCCTGCAGTCTTCAAACACCAACTGAAGACCCAGCTCTTTCGAGAGCACTTGAATGAGCACTGACTCTAAGCTGATACCACACTTATATCAGTTTTTGTATTCCTTATGTCTTGTTCTTCACTTGTTTTGTGTAATTTAGGAATACTTGGGTTTGCTAAATTCCATTAATGTAAATGTAAGAGAAGCTTGTTGACACTAGATTACTAAGTGGGTTTGAGTATTAGATCAGTGTCAGGTATAAGCATCTAGGACTCTGATATTGTTATATTGTTACCACAAAATGTTAAGGTTTAGCACTGTCAGGAGTAATTCAAGACTCAAATTTTAAGATACCAAAAAAGCCTAACTGTTTTTTTTGATAATGATAGTTAGATTAGTTTTGAGAAAGAGAAAATTCAATACCTTTCCTTTTCTCAGCAGTCTCCTGATCTCCACTCTGTCAAGGTGCCAACCCCCGTTCACTCCACGATTATCATGACCAATCCTGATTTTCTCAATGATGTCACCAATGTCCTCCAGCTGCAGGGATAAGATGATTAATGCATGAATTCCTTCAGCCTCTGTCATTGTCGTCATTAATGTGACATGGTGACAAAGTCAATCACACTAGAGCTAGTTTTTAAATAATAGTATTTTTTGCTAAAAAAAAAAATGTATGTGCCAAAATTCTTGCCACCACCTCTAGTTTAAATAAATGCAAATAAATTGTCATAATAAAAGGTTTGTGTAAATTGCCCTCAGTCACCAGGATCTCTGTTGTTGCCTCTAACTGTGTCCTGTTTCCCTGGGGTATAAAGGTTGGGACACCTGTAAAATCCCTTTGTCATCCATTATCCTAGTGTTTTGGCTTGCACAAATCAGGTTATGGATATAAAAATACATAAGCAGTTAAAAATTGCTTAAGCTCAATATTGCTTTACCATTAAGCTCAATTAGGGCCATAACACACCTTGGTATATTATACAAGGTCTGTCCAGAAAGTAATGAGAATGAAATGGTGGTTCAAGATCAGCTAGAGTGGGATCTCAGTTAAATGGTAGGACCCATTTCAATTGCATCTAGCCTTCTCAGTGCCCTGATGTTTATTTCTGTGAAACCCTGCTGAAATGCCTTGTCACTGGACTATACAAACTATATCCCAGCATGTTTCCGTATGATTTCTTCTTGTTCCCCAAGATTTAAAAAAATCCCCATGCATAAGCCTTATGGAGCACAGAGAATTTCATTCTCATTACTTTCTGGACGGACCTTGTATATGTACCAGTATATTTCAGGCCCAAACCTAGTTGCCTTTTCCAGGAAGTGCAGACATGGCCTGATCACACTTCCAAATCCATGTTCATTCATGTTTTGCAATAAAGGTCTTGGTATCCTAATTTAATCTCTACTCAAAATCTGTAGTCTGAATTGAAGGGGGGCAGTGTAGCTCAGTGATTAAGAAGTTGGACTACTGACCCAAAGGTTGTGAGTTCGAATCCCACCACAGACAAGCTGTCACTGCTGGGCCCCTGAGCAAGGCCCTTAACCCTCAACTGCTCAGTTGTGTAAATGTAAATGTAAGTCGCTCTGGATAAGGGCATCTGCCAAATGCCTTAAATGTAATGTAATGTAATGAAATGTAATGTAAATGAATTACACATGTGCAAGCCTAAAAAGATAAAAATGTTCTGCATGAAGGCATGCACCAAGATCACAAAAAAAGTTAACTGCCAGTGTGCTGCAACCAACATATTTAAATAAAACCACAGCATGTTCATTCTGATACACAGATCAGTTCCATAAGCACATCTGGGTGTGTTACCTCTACAATGAACATGTCCTCAGCTCCTCGTTCAAAGTACATGGACCTCTCTCTCTTGTTGAGGCAGAGTGATTTCTGAACTGTACACATGCCGTTCTGGCCATACAGGACAATAAAGACATCAGCATCTGTCCCCGCCGCAAAAATGTCACTGGTGAAGATTTTTATTTCATATGGAACATCTGGAACATGACAGTTGTACAACATCACTCAGAGAATAGGAGAAGTGTCAGTTAGAAGTGTTAGTTATGGAAGTATATATTTGTGTGTGTGACTTTTTTTCAGAATCAGATGGACAAAATTAGCAGTGTTTGGCAGACATGCTGCTAACTAACTAGCTCAATAAGTTGAAGAATGATCAAACAAAAAGACAAAAGGGCAAAGCTTCTGTCCCTACTTTTTTGAGTGTGTTCCAAGCATCGATTTTTACATTTGTTTATGTTTATCAAATCAAGTTCCTCATTGAAAACACAGAAATCCTCATTGAAATCTTTTCTTTGCCCTTTTCTGAGTTAAATAAAGGTTCGAGTGAATTAACAAATTATAGGTTTCAGTTTTTATTGCATTTTTAGAAATTGTCCCAACTTTTCTGGAAATGGGGTTTGTAAAAACTACAGTTATAACTAAAACCAGTTACTCTGCTCGGGCTTGAGCTTGGGACTTAAGACTTGGACTAATTTAATGTTATAAATCTAAATGAGCTCACTGATTAACACATTCCTACAGGAAACAATACTTAATAGTATTCATTCATTCATTTTCTTAACCGCTTATTCCTTTTCAGGGTCACGGGAGAGCTGGTGCCTAGCTGGCAGCATAGAGCACAAGGCAGGAACAACCCTAAACAGGGCGCCAATCCATCGTAGGGCACAGACACACTCACGCACTAGGGCCACTTTAGAGATACCAATCAACCTAACGTGCATGTCTTTGGACTGTGGGAGGAAACTGGAGTACCCGGAGTAAACCCACTACTTAATATTATTGAATTGTTATGTCCCTACCTACCAGTCTCTACCACTCTCTCCCCATTCATTTAATTTCACATATTAACTTTCTCTGTTGGTAGCCCTGCATCACCTATTTTAATTCACAGTTATGGATTTCACTACTTGTTGGCAATGAGAAATGCTTTGTGACCTCTGCTTTGTGTACCAAAGACTTCCAGATTAACCTTTATAAGCTTGAAATGTGTGTGTGTGCATGTGTGTATATGTGTGTGAGTCGTACAGGGCATGTATAGTCTCGTCTGTAACTTGTTATGGTAGAGATCTCTAAAAATGGCTCCATCGTCTTCTTTTTTATCCAGCCATCGGCCGCACGGGAAACACAAACACTGGCCCTGGGATGGAGCGTCAATCTCCACCCAGTCCAAAAACCATCCAGGGGAGCTACCTAATCCATACACACGGATAGGCACATACACACACATATGCATGCACAAATACACTGTAAATAATTGTCTGTAATATTTACACCAAATCTAGAGGAGTCATCATGAAACTTACTACAAACAAGTTAGAACAATTATCTACCGAAATATTCTCCCAAAAGAGGTCAAAGGTCAAGCTGAAAAAGGCATGTAACATTTTCATTAACGATGCATATACATCCACAGGCTGAAATGTGCCTCCTTATCATATGATCTGCGGTCTATGTTTTATGATGACAGCCTGCATTTCCTTTTTATAACAGTCATTAATAGTTATGCATCATTAATGAGTCCTATGCATGTATTGCATGCAATGTTGTGTAATCTAGAGATAGAGATTTTCTCTCTGCTCAAATAGAATTGCATACATTTTTACTATTCAATATTTTCTGTACATTTACTATAAAGTATCCTGTATATGCTGTATAATTCTACTCTATACATAGTATAGAGTTTCATTAACTGAGCTCATACACCTGATTAATATAAAACGGAAAAATATGTACTTCTGTTTTTTGCTGTAAAAAGAACAGCGATTTGTTACAGTGTTAACACATGCAAATACACAAACACACACACACACAAACACAGAAAACAAATGTAGGTGAATAATATGTCTACATACAGTATGCAGAGACATATGCTATGGACTAAACATGTATATGCAAGTTTCATCTCTGTAAATCTCTTTCCTTAATATATAAAAATTTGGAATTGCAGCATATATACAACCAGAAATGTTTTAGGGAAAAAAGTAAAGCAAAAGAAACTTCCAATATCCAGCTTTCTTAAGTGTGCACACCCTTTTTATATAATAGGGAATGTGGCATTGTTCAGAATGGACCAATCACTTTCAAACTCATTAAATATGAATTAGTATAAACCTGACATCAATTAAAATGACTGATTAACCCCCCCAAAATGTACAGCTGTTCCTGTAGGACTTCCTGTAGGCTGTTCCAGACATCTTCTTGGTAACATCTAACTGGAACAGCCATGAGCCACAAAGAGCTTGCAAGGTAGGTATAAGATCTCATTGTTGAAAATATCAATCAAGCAGTATTACCAAAAAAATGTTCAGGGTATTGGATGGAGAAAATACGACACATGAGATTACTGAGAACAGGACATCACCCTAAATCGATCAGAGAGGCTGCCAAGAAACCTACAGCAACATTAAAATAAAGATTTGCAGAAAATTCCAAGTTCCAAAATTACAAGTATTAGTTGCTTCCTAATTGTGACAACAATCTCTGGATTCTTCAAATATCTGGGCTATGGAAAAAGTGCATTTGGAGAGTGCATAACTCCACCAAGGTCAATAGGAAAGTCTTGTTATAATGGATTCCCATATACGTGACAAGCTCAGTTCACCCAGATAAACCCAGTTTAAATTTGCCTGATCTCACAAAAACAATACATGCACCCACACTGTCACTCAGATCTGCTCCAAATTTTTATGGTTTCTTCCATGATCTATGTTCTATGATTCCACCAAGTTTCATGACAATCCTCCCCATAGATGTTCCATAATCCTGCTGAAATGCACCAAAAACAAAACCACATTGGCAGAGGTAATAATATTTTAAGGCCTGAAAAAACACACCATTGCTACAGTGAAACATGGTGGTGGCAGCATTGTGCTTTTGGGGCTGCTTTTCTTCTGGAACTGGAGCTTTAATCAGGGTTGAGGAAACAATGAATAGCTCCAAATACCAATCAATTTTGGTGCAAAAATGAATTTCACCATTCAGTGTGATGGCGAGACGAGGCACACCTCAACACCCAAATCAACAACGGAATGTAGTAAGATTAAATGCCATAAAAAAATCATGTGCACAAATAATGTGCACATTAATGCAATCAGGTTATTCAACATTTAAAAAAAATCCCCTAAAATTATCCTTATTGCTTTCACTTTCATTTATAGGTTGCAGTTTATCAAAACAAAAAGGTTCTGACATGATTTATCTTGGACTTTATATTTTTTACATCACAAAACCTTACATTTTAACAGGGGTTTGTAGATTTTTTTTATGTCCGTTGTACACCATTATGGTACCACAGGTTTCCATTTTATGATAATTATTAATTAGGTGATGCATTTGTGCAGTATGTAGCATATAATCATGGTAAATCAAGGACACTGTATGAGTTGCTACATTTTCACAAACACTGTACACATTTGCAAAGTAGATCAGTAATTCCAAACAGTACCCACTTGTTTTAGTGAAAAAAGAATATTGGAATTGCCCTGGCATTTTTGTAATAAATGGGCATCAAAATGACAAAAAGTAGACCCTAATATACTCTAACATTTAATACACAAGATAGTAAACATTATTCTGACTGTAGATACTACATACAGTGCCATGACAAAGTATTTGCCCCTTTTTGAACAGTGGTGAACCTTTCCAAGAGTGGGCAGCCTACCAAAATATCACCCAGAGCCCATAAATAACTCATCCAGGAAGTGGCAAAATAACCGAGAGGAACATCTAAACACCTGCAGGCCTCACTTACCTCAGTTAGAGTCAATGTACACGAATCCACAATAAGAAAGACACAGGACAAAAATGGCATCCAAGGGAGCACTGCAAGGCTCAAAGCATTGCTGACCAAAAAGAACCCAAAGGCTCATCTCATATCTGCCAAAAAACCATCTAGATGATCAACAAGACTCTTGGGATAATATTCTGTGGACTGTTGTATCAAAGATGGAACATTTTGAAAGACGTGGGTTCTACTACATCTGGTGTAAAGCTAACACTGCATTCCACCATAAGAACACCATATCTACAGTCAAACATGGTGGTGGTAGTGTGATGTTCTGGGGCTACTTTGCTTCTGCAGGACCTGGACGACTTGTCATAATTCATGGAACCATGAATTCTGCTCTTTATCAGAAAATCCTGGAGGAGAATGTCCACCTGTCAGTTTTTGACCTAAAGCTCAAGCACAGTTGGGTTCTACAGCAGGAGAATGATCTGTCCACCTCTGAATGGCTCAAAAGAAACAAAATGAAGGTTTTGGAGTGGCTGAGTCAAAATTCTGACTTGAATCCTATTGTGATGTTGTGGAAAGACCTTAAACGGTCAGTTCATGCTTACAAACCCTCCAGTGTAGCTGAAAGAAAACAATTCTGCAGAGAAGAGTGGACCAAAATTCCTCTATGGCAATGTAAAAGACTCATCACAAATTATCACAAACATTTGATTGCAGAGTGTGGCACAACAAGATATTAGGTTTTGGGGGGCAATTACTTTTTCACATGGGTGATAAAGGTTTTGAATCAATATGTAAATGGAAAATTGAACTATATGATCTGAAACATTTCAATGTAACAAATTAGCAGAAACAGAAGAAATTTGGACGGGGCAAATACTATGTCACAGCACTGTCTAATTAAGGTAAAGCAGTAGTAGTGCATTTGCCAGTGAATATGTGTGCGCCAGTGTGTACCTGCATTGTCATGTCCGATGCGGATCCTTTTAAGGCTCCCGAGATCCACTGCCTCTATCGTGAACTCATCGATCATACCCTTCTCAAACTTGTTCTTATGGGTCTTTGAGGCCTTTAGATTAATGATACCTAATGACACACATACACACATATTCTACCCTTAATAATGAGGGCATACTGCTTCATTTCTTTTCAAGCTCAACTACTCCATGACGTTTGTATTTTTTTTGTCATTATTTTATCTCACACATTAACACACAGTGTTGATGCCTACCTGTGTCATCATTTGTTCCATATAAAACAATGTAAATGTTGGCATCAGTTCCAGCGTTCTTTCTGCTTCCTGTCTTTATTCGCACGGTGTATGTGGTCGACATGGCTACCAACACATAAATAGTAGATAAAGCACAGTTACTCTACATATTTACTGGTAGCTATATTAAACTATATAACTATATTGTCAGTCAGTCATTATCTGTACCGCTTATTCCCAGTTACGGGGTCACGGGGGAGCCAGTGCCCAGCCGGCAACTCTG
>JAOVYV010000019.1:1412444-1424165 GCA_025674545.1 Hassar affinis
TGGGGTGTTTTGAAGGAGCGAGTCAGGAAACGTTTTCCACCACCAGCATCACGTAGTGACCTGGCCACTATCCTGCAAGAAGAATGGCAGTTTCATTGTCCAACCCCTGTACATGTGTGTGTTTGTAGGTATGGTGTGTGTTTGATAGGGATAAAGAGAGAGGACAATAAAATGATCCTGCTGAACCCTGGTCCCCGTCATCTAATGGCTGCTGGAGACACCTGCTACTACATCAACATCACTAAAGAAGAAAACTCTGCATTTACTGTCAGACAGGAAACGCATCACAGGAAGAAAGAGAGAAACAGTAACATTCTGAACAGTCCCTCTGAGCTTCCTGTCCACAGTATCATTGCTAGCATGGGTAAGATCCACATTTTTATGTAAATCATTTGTGCATAATAGAACCTGAATAAATACCTTGCCCAAGGTGTGAAAAAGCGGCATATGGATAAAGAAAAGATGTGAAAATTAATGTAATAACTGGGACATTTTTCAGAGAAATGATGAATGTTTGTGTTTTTGTCTGCCTATCAACTGTAGAAAATTTAGATGTAATCATAGTAAGGAACAATGGGAGAAAGAAATGACTGAATCCTGACTTTGATTTAATTTTAACCTAAATAAAAAGACATCAAATGAAAAGAAATATGGTTTTGTATCATCTAGGAACTGTTGCAATGGACTTTCAGAACACTAGCCCAACTGGGAACACAGCTAAACTGGCACCGCCCTCGGAGAATGGACCAGAAAATCGCCGAAGCAGCATTGCTCCTGTTCTGGAGATTGCAGACTCTGCCTCCTTACTGCCATGTGACCTCCTCAGTGACCAGTCAGAAGATGAAACTGCACACTCAGATGAGGATGCTCCATCTGTCTCTGAGTATGTGGCTTATTCTGGGGGATCCACAGCACAGCCTTCTGTATGGTGTTTCTCATATTCTCCCAGCATCAGTGTGAGCTCTCTCTGAGCTTCTCCAGTTTCCTCTCACCCTCCACAAATATGCCAAATAGGTGAATTGGCTATACAAAATCTTCCCTAGGTGTTTCTACCTATGTGAATGTGTGCATGGGTATGCTATGGACTGGTCTCCATACCAGGGTGTATTCCTTGTGGCTAACGCAAGTGGTTGATGAGACAAATGAATGAAAGTCATGATCATCTTGAATCTTTTAGGGGGGTAAAATCATTTAATGAATGTCTCCTAAACTTACAAACCCAAAAGTGATATTCAAACTAACAAACCTCACTAACTAAATATATAATTCTCATTTCTGATTGCAAGAATACAAAATAATTCCCCACTTTGCAGCCAGTGGTAATATGGTAATATACTTGTTTCTAATGCTTGTAATGTGCTTGTGTCTAATGTGTCTACAGGTGTGTGAAGGGTTATCCTCCTAACTCACCCTACATAGGCAGCTCACCAACGCTGTGCCACCTCCTGCTCAATAAAGCTCCATTCTGCTGCCTACGTCTCGACCAGGTAAGCCACTTCTAACAGTTTTCTACCTTGAAGCTGAATTTAGTACACTTATCCAGTACATATGCTTAATCTACCTTATTGCCAACTATTATCAGAGATCTTATTTCTTTAGGAATTTCATAATAATCTGCCTTAAAAAGCTTTAGAGAGCATTTTTTGTATAATGTTTTGAATGCAGGTGTACTACAGGTTGCATGCTTTTACCTGTGATTTGTGAGGTATCTGTTTTCTTTAGTATTACCTTGATTGAGTATCATTTCAGAGCAGTATACACAAAGATGCCTTATTTGGGCTGTAAAAGTGGTGTCAGACAAGAATACTGAATGTAAATAACAAAAAGGACAAAACACAGTTTCTTGAGTTACACTCAACAAGTCTGATATTTCTTGATAGGCGACACGGTGGCTCGGTGGGTAGCACGGTCACCTCACAGCAAGGGTTCGATCCCCGGGTGGGGTGGTCTGGGTCCTCTCTTTGTGGAGTCTGCATGTCATCCGCGTGGGTTTACTCCGGGTACTCCGGTTTCCTCCCACAGTCCAAAGACATGCTTGTTAGGTTGATTGGTGTCTCCAAAGTGGCCCGGCACCGGCTCCCCTGTGACCCTGAAAAGGAATAAGCGGTTAAAAAAATGAATGAATGATATTTACATCTAGATGTGTTCAGATACTTTTGGTGGAAGATACACTTTACCATTTTTTTGGTAAAGAAAAGTATTCAAACAGATTAAAGTAAATTGTAGTAAATAACACTTAATAATTAGTTGCTTGCAAAAAGTGCATCAAGGTGGTGACCTACAGACATCACCAAACTAATGCATCCTTCTTTTATGATGCTTTACTAGGCTTGTATCACACATTCAGGTGTTGATTAGGGGATTTATCCCTTCAGTGTTGCCTTCAGTGGGTGAAATGCTCAATTGTATTAAGGTCTGGTGATTGACTTCTGGTGATGGCCAGTCTAAAACCTTCCAGCTCTTTTCTCCTGATGAAGTGCTTTGTTGTTTTGGCAGTGTGTTTTGGGTCATTGTCTTGCTGCAAAAAACGGTTTGTCACAAAAGCTGTTTTTGTGTTCAAATGCATTCAGTGAATCAGTATGTAGTATTCAGGATAGGCTATCGAAGGCTGCAACTCAATTCTATATGAGTTTTCTATATGAAAGGAAATTGAGCCTCAAAATCATCTTTAAAGATGAATAATTTTTAATAGAAGAGTCTGTAATGTTATCTCCTTCAGGATGTAAAAAGAAGAGGAAAACTGAAACTTTCATGTAATGTAGCCAAAAAGCATGTTATGGCAATCAGGGCAAACTTTCCCCTGTTGCTTGTAAAAGTTTGTCAGGCACCTCCACTGTCTATTGAGGAGTTAACCAAGTGTCACAATGCATACCGTCAGCAACAACTGCTGGAGACCTTGCTTCCTGGTTGTGCTAATTGGGACGTGACCCATTTAAGTCTCTGTATCTCATCACCTGTCTGTTAGTGGATGCACCTCTTTTTAGTTTCTGTTTATTATCCGGTAGACTTCATAACTCCTAATTTCTGTTTAGTTCTTTGGCAGATCTTAGCATGAGACTGTACTACATTGTACCGAATGTCTTTGTATTCTATTGTAGTGTACTGTATTGTGTTGTTTACTGGGTGTATTTTGTGTGGCAGTACCTAGCTGCCAGGCTTTTGTTCTCAGTTTCTGTTTCTCCTTGTTAATATAGCCTCTGTTAGTCTTTGGCTAGCTTCCAATATGTGGAGATGTCTGTAAAGAGCTTTTATTTCAAAGTGCCCCTGTGTCTGTCTGGACCAGCTCCCATTTGGCTGGTTATGATATAAAAAAAAATAGGATTAAATGTCAAAATATCTGTTTTTGCAAAAAAAAAAAAAAAAAAACGCACTTAAAAAACAAACAATGAAGCTACATTTTTATAAGAGATCTGTATTTTTTTAGTTATTTTAAATAATAAAAAAAAAAAAACAGCTGCACTTTGATATTACCTGGAATACACAATAAAAACTCAAATTTACTCTTAATTTAACTGTAAATTGGCAGACCGAATGTTTCTGTAGACTTCTGAATTAATTCTGTTGCTACCACCACGAGTTACATCACGAGTAAAAATGATCAAGCCTGATCCAGAAGCAGCCATTACAAGACCAAACCATTACAAGACCAAACCACTTTGACTTTGCTTGACTGATGAGCTTGTATGTTTTAGATCATAAGCAGATTCTTTCTTTCTCTACACTTTAGCCTTTCAGTTTTGTAGAGGTTTGTGTTGGTTACTTTTGTAGTTCATCTCTGTATTTCTTTGCAAAAGATCCCGGGTTCGTTCCCCGGGTGGGGCGGTCTGGGTCCTTTCTGTGTGGAATCTGCATGTCCTCCCCATGTCCGTGTGGGTTTACTCCGGGTACTACGGTTTCCTCCCACAGTCCAAAGACATGCTTGTTAGGTTGATTGGTGTCTCTAAAGTGGCCCTAGTGTGTGAGTGTGTGTGTGTGCCCTACGATGGATTGGCACCCTCTCTAGGGTTGTTCCTGCCTTGCGCCCTATGCTGCCGGCTAGGCACCGGCTCTCCCGTGATCCTGAAAAGGAATAAGCGGTTAAGAAAATGAATGAATGAATGAATGAATGTTTGGTTGTTGGTACACCAGAGGTTTTTTTCTTTTTCAGAACATTCCAAACTCTTGTACTGGCTATGTCCAATGCCTTGTGGTCTATTCTTTCTCTTTTCTCAGCTTCAAAATGGTTTGTTTTTATCCTGTTGTTGCACTCTGGTCTTCATGTTGGTTTATCCTTTTAACAACAAATGTAGTCTTCACAGGTGAAACCCAGGGCTCAAACCAAGAATAGATATTCACAGCTATTAATTTGAATAATTAATCTAACCGGATATACGGGTTAATATGTTAGTCACATTTCTTTAAGATTTTAAGATTTCTTTCAGACAATGATTTTTTTCTTTTCAGATTCTTGTTATTATGACAAGATGCATGGGGGGGGGGGGTTATTAACTCCAAGAGAGAGAAAAGGGAGAGGCTGGTGAAAGAATCACTGTGTTATAGAAACACTGCACCCATCCACAAGATCCAACTTCCAGAAAGCACCTTCAAACATGGCAGTCGCAGCCTCCTATTCCAAGCATGTGCATTCAAGTTCACCTGGGTTTGAATCACGTGCATCTGAACCCAATCACAGTGTGCTTCCACTCCCAAGACTCTCTGCAATGTATTCATCTAGTACAGTATTGTCTAGCATTACCAAGCCTTTCACTGTGGTACTAGTATATTGCCTGCTTTCTGGATATTTTGACCTGTGCTATCATTCCTGAGGTGATTTTTGTGTCTGATAGCCTGATTATGCCTTGGCTGACCTGTGCCTGTCCCAGATCATTCTTTGCTTCAGAGTTTTGAAACTGTATTTAAAGTTTTTACTCTATTACCTCATTAAAAGGTTAACACTGCCTGTGTGCTTTATCCCAACTACATAATACTTGCCTAACATGGAGGCAGCAGGCTTTGGGAGGCCAAGGGCAGTGCCTAGGAGGGCAGCAGCAACTGATTTTAGAACTCTGGTCCCAGCTGCCTGAATTGAAGGTGGCCCAGTGCAATTCCCAAGCTGGCACAATGGATCAGGTTAGACTTGCTACTACTCTCATTTCCCTACCACAGAAATATTATGGTGATCCCAAGCTGTGCAATGGATACTTGTTGCAGTACTTCTTATTGTTTTACCCAAGATGGTGAACTGACAGTAATCATGCTAGTAGTCAATCAATGATCTGGGCCACAGCGGTGAGGAACCACCAGCGGAGCCACACATGACCAAGTTGAGGGAAAGTTCTGATAGGTTGGACCATTCTTCAGAAGGAAATGGCATAGGAGAACAGCTTGTGGAAGTTAAACAGGGAGGACTAAGCTCAGTAGAATGTGAACTTGAGTCTCACACTCACACTGGGAAATGATCCCATGTTAAAGGACTGAACCCAGAGATATTAACCAAACTGGCATGTCATGATGAACAGCAGACCCAGGAAGACTTGCTAACATTATTTAGCCAATCGCAGATAACACAAGACCATTACCACCCTAGAGAACACGCCAAGTCAGAACCCCTGCAGATCAGCATGTAAGAAATAAAGATGAAGAAAAGGGGGGCTGTGCTTCTAATGCAGAGAAGGAGGCAATCACTTCTACACCTTTGCCAGCTTTCCCAAGGTGCCACAACTCACACCTATGGGCCACCTGTAGCCCACCTCCGGTGAGTCAGATCTCCTCTTATTTACCCCTTCCTGAATTCTTGTTGCCAGTCCAGATCAGGCATTCAGAATGAATTTGTGTCATTTTTTGTGTCAGAATTTGGCTTTGCTTGACTGCAGAGCTGCCAGAAATGTTATGGATGCATCTGTTGCCACTCAAACTCAGATTCAGACAACTCATTTAAAAACCCCTCTCCATGTGCATGTTATGGAGGACCAGTTGGAGGAGAACTCATCACAAAACACTCTGAAATGATGATACTCAGTACCCTCCACTCTGATAATATTTCCCTCCTACTTCCTACTTTCCTCACCATGTCTTCCAAATATCTCCTAGTGCTTGGCTAAACCTGGATGGAGCTATATGATCCTGTCATCTCATAGAAGAGGAGAGAAATAGTGCAATGGTCCGATCACTGTTTGAAATCCACTGTTTGAAATGTTTCCAGCCACCATCCCTGCTAACCAGTGCCACTGCCATGGAAAGCAGTGAACTGGATCATCCTGTCTTCATCATTCCTAAATATGAAGAACACTGTCCCTTCGACATCCCCTTGCAATGGAGTGTATCCACTGTCTCAAGCTTAGGAAGAAGCTTACATCTGCCTGTCCATGTCTCCAGAACGTCTCTCCGGAGAAAAATAATAGAAGACTTAGATCTTGCATTGAGTATCAGGGACTGAATCAAGTAACTGTCAAGTACCATTATCCCCCGTCCTTAGTTCCAGCAGCGCTAGAACAGCTTTTAGAAGCCCACACATTTCCAAGCTGGACCTGTGCAGCATATATAATCTGATGCATATTAGAGAGGGGGATGAAGGGAAGACCACTTTTAACACTTCTAGCAGTCACTATGAATCATGATGTATGGGCTCTCTGGCACACCTAGTATCTTTCAATGCCTTATAAACAACATCCTGTGAGAAATGCTTGGGAAATTTATGATAGCTTATATAAATAATGTTAATTTATTGAGCCTGTCCCAAACAACAAAGATGTCACATGAACGCAGTACTGAAGAAAGTCACTGATGCATCAAGGTTGAAAAGTGTGAATACCATTTGAAACATATAACCTTTTTAGCTTATATAATCAGCTAACAGGTTAGTGTCCATGGACCATAGTAAAGTGTCAGCAGTTCAGAACTTGATGCTGATTTGAAGGCAAAGGGTAGTAACTGATTGGATTTAGATTTTTCCTTTGTTCATTCACATTGCATTTTGTAAATTGATAAAAAAAATTACTGCCTAAAGCTTTTGCACAGTTCAGTATATATTATATAAATATGTATGCTGTGCTTCACACAGTAGGATGCAGGAATCAAACCCAGGTTGATGCAGTGGTGACTCATGCTACAAGAGCCACATACTGAAGGACGTAAATGACATTGCCTTTTTTCAAAACACCGGGGAAAACAAAAACAAGGTGGCAGCTATAGTTTATATGGCCAGAGGGGCAAGTCTACTGTGACTTACACCCAGAAAAAAATTAATGGGCTTTAGAACACTGAGCATATGCCATATGAGTAAACAATAATGCTGGGGGACCCAGAACTGGAAACCTACCACTTCAGGGGGGCAAATGGCTAGCTAAGTGTTATCCCATGGAGCAATCTTGCTCTGTTGGGAACCAAGGAAAATAGTAATCCTCCATCGCAGTGGGGAAACACTGAGAGAGGTGCAGTGGGCTGAAAGAATGGCCCCACCATGCGTTGAGAATGGGCAGTCTCCCAAGGTAACCATGGGTAAGGAAGAGAGTCGCACCAGGGAGCGAAATATTAACCATGAATTGTGGATTATTACCTCTACCACCAACCCTCTACCACCGACCCTCTATGAGGTCAGACGTTACCAAAACTGTCCCTGGCTACCTCACACCATGATGCTACAAATAGCCATACAAAGGTGCGACCAGAAGCACCGCTCTAACCAAATTTAAATAAGGTTGCGAGCAGGTGTCTCTTGTCAGCACTGATTGGTGCTAGGGGTCCTGGGAGCTGTATTACCCCTAGCTTGAGCTCCAAGCCACCGTGGCCCCCTAGTGCTGTACCGCGGTATGGCATGCCTCCTCACACCCATTGCCTGTATTAAAGTTCCTGAGTTGCTTTTTGTGTCAAGATAGTCTGCTTGTACTTCACCTGAACTGTACATGTCTCCAACCATTCTTTGCTTTAGCATTTGGGAACTGTGTTTATAGATTTTAGTCCTTTAGTTTTTAGTCCTTTAGTCCTCATTAAAAGGTTAACAATGCCTGTGTTTCCTGCTTCAGCCCACCTGACAGATGCTGCTAGCTGATGTTGATAACAGGAACTAACATATCTTGTGGACATTTCATGATGTGTCATCCTTTAATAAAAAAAATGATATTGTTGTAAAAGTGCTGATTTTAGACTTCAGGGCAGTAACGCATCACACCACCACACTGATTATTTTCCTATAACTGCATATATGAAGTGTTTTATTCCTTGCTTATTTCTACTGATTACTGATATGTATTGTCTTGATACATTTACTTTTTACTGTTTCAGGCATGTGAACATGTTAGATTTGAGGAAGCTAAAGCATATGGCTTCAAAAACAAGCTCATTATTGTGTCGGCTGAGACGGCAGGAAACGGCCTATACAACTTCATTGTGCCTCTGAGAGCCTATTACCGACCCAGAAGAGAACTGAAACCAATCATACTGCTGCTTGACAACCAGTGTGTACACACACACATACACCTACAGTCACTTAACTCAAACACAAACATACCTAAATATACAAGAGCACTTAACAGGTGCACACACATACACTATATGGCCAAAGGTTTGTGTACACCTCATCATCACACCCGTTTCTGATTTTGAACATTTCATTCAACATGTAATCCCCCCTTCTGCTTAAGATTTGCGTATTCAGCTATCAGTGAGATCAGAAAATGCACAGTTGGCATTGCAGTTCATCCCAAAGGTGTTCAGTAGGGTTCAGGTCAGAGCTCTGTACAGGTACTTGTGTTATCTTGGCAAACCATGTGTTCGTGGACTGTGATTTGTCCAAGATGGGGTTTTTTCTTGGTAGGTACCCCATCAAGGATAGAAATATGTAATACTTAACTTTGTGGGGACATTTGGCTGGTTCTTACATTTAAAATGGTTTTGTTTCTTTTTTAGATGTAGTGTAGACAAGTGTGTGTGTGTGTAGGAAGAAGCCTCTTTCAACTCAAATACATGATCATCAGCATGCTTTGAATTCACTAAGAAGCACAGATTTGCATTACATTTGAACCATACATTTTCTCCGTTGAATGGCTTACTCCCATTCGTTGTGGTTGGTGCACCTTAATCTAGCACAGGCTTTTTTTACATTGGGTGCCCTTCCTGATTCAATCCTCATATTAATGGGACTTGGGACTGGCACTGTCCCTTTTGAGCATTTATTTTAATATATGGCAGTTTAGCACCAGTAATGTGAGTTGTTATAAGTTAAGGTATATTTGGGTCTATTTCGATTATGTGTGCAATAACCATAAATATGAATTAGTTTTTCAGTTTAAATATCTTTGAGATCTGAAATTGCCAGTCTCCCACAGAAGATGATACCCAGAGAAAACTGAATGACACAACCTGTACAGAACTGTTAGGTTTGCACCTAATAAGCACTCTGGACTACATTTCCCATCAGCCCCAGCACATCACATGACTCTGTCACATGCACCTTGATCACTTTCACCTGTTTCTTTTTTCTCTGTCATTAGCTTGTGTATGTAAGCCCTTTCTTATCTAGTACCAATTGTCCAGCTTTGTGGTTAGTCCCTGCTATTTTGCATGTACAATGGTTTGTGTGTTTTGTCTTGAAGCTCATCGTTTATGTTTAAGTGTTATAGCTCACCATTTTTGGTTATTTGCATTTTCTCTATAAGTAAAACATTTCTGTACTTCCCTCACTTCGTGATGGAAATCTAGACATAATGGATGTAGCAGAAATGTGGATGTGTGTGGGCAGGAGGAGATTTGGGAGAAGCATGATCTTCATGATCTTCCAGTTCATGGCAGGGCTCATCACTCAGCATGTCGCTCCATCTGCTTGCTCTGTTCAGGACGTCGCTCCACCTGCTTGCTACACTTGGGATGTCGTTCCACCTGCTTGCACTATGCAGGACATTTTCCACCTGCTTGCTTCATGTTGGACATCGCTCCCCCCTCTGGCCAGTCACATGCCCCTTGATTACAGCAGAAATCTGGAGGTGTGTGGTCCCAGAGGAACAGATTGAGGAGAGCCAAAGGTGTCTCGACCAGGTCACTGCCTTCATGATCCATCTCACACCCTCTTTGCTCCACTGAGACTGTTACTACAGATCAGGTTCTCACCACAGTTATCCCTCCTTGTTGACCCAGTACTCTGATGACATTGCACTCGGCATGCCGCCTCATCTTGCTCCACTTGGCACATTGCTCCGCCGGATTGCTTTGCTCAGCATGTTGCCCCTTCACCATGTTTCATTGCTCCAAGGAGAGGGTCTCTCTCCACCCTCTGGCTCCGAGGAGAGGGTCTCTCTCCACCCTCTGGCTCCACGTTGCACCACCCCATAGCACTCTACAGCAGCAAAGAGAACATCATGTTCCCTGGAGGGCCTCAGAAAGTGGAGAGCAGTGCCTTCATTGCAATGAATAAGCACTCTGGACTACTTTTCCCATCAGCCCCACCATCACATGACCCCATCACATGCACCTTGATCACTTTCACCTGTTTCTTGCTTCTGTCATTAGCTTGTGTATATAAATCATGTCTTGTCTTGCACCAAATGTCCAGCTTTGTGGTTAGTCCCTGCTGTTTTGTGTGCCTTCATGGTGTGTGTGTTGTCTTGAAGCTCATAGTTTAACTGTTATAGCTCACCCTTTTTTGGTTGCTTGTGTTGTCTTTATACATAAAACATCTCTGTACTTGTATCCGCCTTCACATCGCTTCGTGACAAGAACTTTCAATTGAGACACACTTAAGATGGCCAGTACAATGCCCAGCCAATGTGTTTTCTTCATCTTTTGTACTCCAGTGACATTTTCAAGATAGGTATGACTTGGCTTTCTAGCAGAAAGGCACAGGCTGCCATTTAAAAAATGAATCATTAATGTTGAACAGTGTTGACACACACACAGACACACACTTATTTGTCTTACTATCCTTATGAGAACTTTTCATTGACAGCTATTAAATATTATGCCTACACAGGAAAACCTTTTAGCACTTTTTTACTTGCTCGTTGAATAAAAGATGAAGATTTGTTTTTAAAAAAAGACAATTTTCCTTATGGGAACGTGAGAATTTCCCCACAAGGTCAAAACGTAGATACTCTTATTCTTGTGGGGACATGAAGATTTAAAGCAGCCTTCCCCCAACATTCATACATTCTCAGTAACATGAAATATGGATCAACTTTCACTATAATCCTCATATCCAACAAACAATCATAATCAAACATTTAGATAGGGTTTATGTGATTTATGACCAACAGACAACTACAATGGAGTTTTAAATAACTGATAATTTCCCCCTCTTTTTCTGTACTTACTTGAAAAGACAAGGCGGTATTTAGCTTTGTCGAAACACCAAGCCTATATCAGTTGCTAGTGATGTAGTGACAGAAAATTCAGATAAATAATAGTATTCAATATCGGGTCAACAAAATATCGAGCATTTTTTCTGTGCACATTTGTGGATAATTTGTATTAGTTTGTATTAGCTTTCCTGTTTGTTGTAGGCCTGATGAGCATTTCCTGGAAGCCATTTCCTGTTTCCCAATGGTCTACTACATGGTTGGAGCCATTGACAAGTAAGCATGTATTAGACTATCATGTGTAGCATATAATCTAATGTTGTACTACATTTCAAAACCAGTATGAGTTTGTACACATTTCCACCCTAATATATGGCAAATGTATAGCTACAGGGGTTAGACAATGAAACTGAAACACCTGTCATTTTAGACCACAATAATTTATTAGTATGGTGTA
>JAOVYV010000019.1:1437040-1451211 GCA_025674545.1 Hassar affinis
TCTATCTATCTATCTATCTATCTATCTATCTATCTATCTATCTATCAAGCCAAACATTACTTTCACTTTTGTTTCCACTGTTATTTGGAAAAATCTTTGATGGATTTTTGTGTCTGTGCTTTATTCTGTTCATCTCTCAGCTGTCCCACGGACTATGCGGGTGCCCAGTGTCAGTTCCCAAGCCCATGCAGTCCATCACCGTGCCGGAACGGCGGAGTGTGTCGGCCACGCACACAGGGCAACGATGTGGAGTTCACATGCGACTGTACGCTGGGTTTCAGTGGGCCTCTGTGCTTGACACCCGTCAATCATGCCTGCATGAGCTCACCATGCCGTAATGGAGGATCCTGTTCACTGCTTACACTCAGCACCTACAGCTGCCGCTGCCCACCTGGCTGGACAGGTACATATATACATATACATAAAATTCCTGAATTGAAAGTACTTATTAGATGTAGTATTCAAATGCATTGTGTGATAATGCTGAAAATCTGTGTGTGTTGTGCAGGTAAGACATGCCAACAGGCGGACCCATGTGCATCAAACCCCTGTGCGAACGGTGGCCGGTGCTCAGCATTCGACTCTCACTTTATCTGCACGTGCCCGCCCAGCTTCCATGGGCCCACATGCCGCCTGGATGTGAACGAGTGCGCCACAACTCCTTCACCCTGCCAGAATGGTGGCGTGTGTATAAACGAAGTGGGCTCATACCGCTGCCGCTGCCCACCCGAGTACGCCGGCACACACTGCGAGCGCCCTTTCCAGCCCTGCCAGCCTTCTCCCTGTGCTAATGGAGGCACGTGCACACAAACCAGTGACACTAGCTACACCTGCACCTGCCTTCCAGGTAAAGTGTGCCTGTGTGTGTCACTATGTGAGTGATATTGTGTACAGGTGTAATTGAACGAGTGTGCCCAGATGTGTTCATAATAGTGCTTGTGTGTGTGGGTGGATATGGTATAACAAGCAGTGTGTTGCTCTGACGTGCAACGCTGCTCTTTTAGTCTAAGTTTATGATTAATCTCAATAGCTCATCTTGATTGCCATAGTTAAATGTACTTTCCAGCACCCACACACACATCTCTCTTGTTGTGTTCAAGTCACTGGGTAATTTTTCACACACTCACACACAGGTTCCCACATCCTATCTCTCATTTGGTTTATTCATTCACTCACTGTTTTCTTTTCTTTTTTTCTTGTCTTCAGGCTTCACCGGGCAGGATTGTGAGCATAACATTGATGACTGTGTTCAGCATGCTTGTGAGAATGGAGGAAGGTGTATGGATGGTGTGAACACGTATAACTGCCACTGTGACAAACACTGGACAGGTACAGAATAGTGCAAAGGAGGTTATAAATTTATATTTCACAAATAATGGTTGTTTTATGGTGTTTTATAGAACCATTAGAGTTTCCATGTCAAAGACAAAAGCACTTTAGGGTAATAGGCGAAACCATTTTTTGTAAGTGTATCACACTTGGGACATTTCAGAGAATGCCATACCTTGCACTACTGCAGACTCCATCACTAGAACTTGGTAGTGCACAAGCCAATGGTACTAATTTTCAAATGCAAAATGTACACCTCCCACTGCTGTAACTTTCCACAGATTCCACAGCACTGCTTATGTAATACTAAAATTGTTACATATTCCTACATTGAAATATTACATTTGTGTGAAATCACAGCTGAAACCATGCGTGACCTTTAATCTCAACACTTGCACACAGGTCAGTACTGCACAGAAGATGTGGACGAGTGCGAACTGTCCCCAAATGCCTGCCAAAACGGTGGCACGTGTCATAATACAGTAGGCGGATTCCACTGCGTGTGTGTGAACGGGTGGACAGGCGATGACTGCAGCGAGAACATTGATGACTGCGCCAGTGCAGCCTGCTACCACGGAGCCACATGCCATGACCGTGTCGCATCATTCTACTGCGAGTGCCCACACGGGCGCACTGGTGAGTGTGTGGGGTGTGTGTGTGATTATGCACTGAGAATGCAGCTGCAACTTCTATGCACAGTTTTCATTTTGTTGTTTATTTACATGTTTATTTGCAGGTCTGCTGTGTCATCTGGATGATGCGTGCATCAGTAACCCGTGTCAGAAAGGCTCCAACTGCGACACCAACCCTGTCAATGGCATGGCCATTTGCACCTGCCCTCCTGGCTACACCGGCTCTGCCTGCAACCAGGATATTGACGAGTGCTCCCTTGGTAATTACCAGCCACAGAATTGTTTATAAGGGAATTAACTGTAGATAGAAATAATATGATTATTAATGTGCTTTTGACAGAAATATAGAGAACATTTGTTTTAGGTTGAACTTGAAAAGCAGAGTGAAGATGCTATAGGATTGGCTGATTAAGTATGATCATGTGTATTTTCAGGAGCCAATCCATGTGAGCATGGCGGCCGGTGTCTGAACACCAAAGGCTCATTCCAGTGCAAGTGCCTTCAGGGCTATGAGGGGCCACGCTGTGAAATGGATGTGAACGAGTGCAAGTCTAACCCATGCCAAAATGATGCCACCTGCCTTGACCAGATTGGTGGTTTTCACTGCATTTGTATGCCAGGTGAGGATTGTACCAAAATTGTAACCAAAGTGCTTGGTGTATAAGATTTTTTTGTTTCAAAAGATATTTGTTTTTCCTTTTGTATTTTCTTACCATATTTTGAAAATGTTGTGTATGTAGGGTATGAGGGCGTGTTTTGCCAGCTCAACACAGATGACTGCGCCTCCCAGCCTTGTCTCAACAATGGCAAATGCATCGACAAGATCAACTCTTTCCATTGCGAATGTCCTAAAGGTAACTACTTCCGACATGATCGCTCATCTAAATACGTAGTAGTCATTGGACTATTTGGTCCTTTGGACTGGACAGCTTGCTCTTTGTGCATTGAGGTTTACTGGAAGTCGCTGGTAGAGGACAGAGAAGAAACATATACCTGAGCACAGAATAATTGAGAAGGTATGAGTAGAGTTACAGCACATTTTTATTTCTCAGGATTCTCCGGGAGCCTGTGCCAAGTGGACATAGACGAGTGTGCAAGCACACCATGCCAGAACGGAGCCAAGTGTACTGATGGGCCAAACAAATACACCTGCGAGTGCAAAGAAGGTGGGCACACACACAAATACAGGCATGCCTTAATAAACAAAGCCTATTTAAATACAATTAAGAATCTTAATCATCTTTCTTTCTTTCTCTTCTTTCTACAGGTTTCACAGGCTCTATGTGTGAGATAGATATAAATGAGTGTGCCTCAAACCCATGCCACTACGGAGTATGTAAGGACAGTGTGGCTTCATTCACGTGTGCCTGTCGCCCCGGATATGCTGGCCGTCTGTGTGAGATCAACATCAATGAGTGTTTGAGTCAACCGTGCCGTAATGGGGGTACCTGCTTAGACCGGGAGAACTCGTACACCTGTAGCTGCCCCAAAGGAACCACAGGTATCTCATACAAACACATACACACAGACACACACACACACACACAAATTAGTCATTAGACCCTCTAAATCATGTTGTTTGTGCAGGTCGAAACTGTGAGATCAATGTGGATGACTGCAAAAGTAACCCATGTGACTATGGCAAATGCATCGACAAGATCAATGGATACGAGTGCCTCTGTGAGGATGGATACACAGGTAAGGACCTTTGTGTGTTTGCGTGCATGTGAGTGTGCAACAGGTGGTGAGCTCGGAGCTTGGCTTTGGTGTCGGATATCATTTGAGGACAGAGACGCCCTTTTCTAACTGGGACACAGACACACACCTGTGTGCTTTGCACTGATGTCCTCTTAAGCTCTCACCTGTCCCTGTATGCTGTATCTCAGCCGGCACCCCCCCTCACACACACACAGTTAAAAAACTTTTTGAAAGAACAGCAGTGTGTGTGTGATAGAAGAGGTGGGGGGATAAAGGGCCATTGTTATAGCAGAAGCAAGCAGTTAGGTGACACTGCCTGTCCGTAGAGGTGGTGTTTGTGGGGGGTGGGGTAATTGTTACTCAGTCATGTGTGAAATATGGCTGCCTCCTTTGTGTTTATAAATGTCCCTCTATGGGACACCACCTCCCCCATCGAAGAGTGAGAGAAAGAAGAGAGAAAGGAAGAGAGGGGGAGGTTCTGTCTTTGTCATTCACAAGGCCTGTCATTCACATGGTCTGTCCTTCCCCAGCTGTTCAGCATCCTGAGTGCACACACACAGCATGTACTGAAACTTGATGTAGAAAAGTATTGAAAGTTGACAAAATTCACCTCATGAGTCACATAACAGGTCTTCTTTAAAGATGACATTTGTAAAAAATGTTGTTGAATACATTAAGAGAGAAATGCTGTAAACAACTGCATGCATTGCTTCTGGCTCCATTTGTTTCAGGTTTCTGGTTTTTTTTTAATTAGCTTTGTTTCAGATAGGGGAAGAGCTGCCGGGCTGTGCCCAGATTTATTTATAAAGCTATTCACATGGCATATATAGTTTTGACAGAACATTTATTAGGAAAAGGAAAGCTTGTCAATTTCCTTATTCATTGCTAAAGAGATAAATGAATGAAAGATAAGTAAAAAAAATCTAATAATTCCTTTGTGTTGCTCCCCTCTATTTCAGGAGCAACATGTAACATTAACATCGATGACTGTGTGCCAAACCCATGCCGTAATGGTGGCACCTGTGTGGACGGTGTGAACTCATTCACTTGCCTCTGCCCTGATGGCTTCCATGATTCCACATGCCTTTCACAGCGTGATGAGTGTGCCAGCAACCCCTGCATCCATGGCAACTGTCAGCACAAGGCCAATGCGTACGTCTGTCTGTCTCTGGTTTGGAATCACACTTTAAGATACATAAAGCATAGTTACACAGTCTTGCTCATACACGGTCTGTTTTGTCTGTACAGCTATGTGTGCGAGTGTGAGCCGGGCTGGACGGGCCGTAACTGTGACCTGAACGTGAACGAGTGTTTGTCCAACCCGTGTGTAAATGGTGGAACATGCCGAGACATGACCAATGGTTACATCTGCAGCTGCAAAGCTGGATTCACAGGTGTGTGTGTGTCTCCATGTGGACACCTCTTTGTGTGTTTCTATATGTGACTGTGTTTTTTTTAACCTTTAATGTCTGTTGCAGGTCCTAATTGCCAGACTAACATCAACGAGTGTGCATCCAACCCTTGTCTGAACCAGGGCACCTGTATCGATGATGTAGCTGGATATAAATGCAACTGCTTGTTGCCGTATACAGGTACAAAACACACACACTTCATTCACACATGCAAACACAAACCCACAGGCATCCTTCAGTCTGCTTCACATGGCATTGTTTGGTATTTTGTAGTGTTTGTGTTTGCCCGAACATCCTTTGCGGCTTTTATCAGAGTGGGAACTTTTGGTACATTTCCTGCATTTCTACTTATTTCCTGTTAAGGAGGAAATTCAGAATTGTAGGAAATTGCCGACCACTATATTGTGTGTCTGGAATGTGTCAAGGAAATAATAGTGTGGCTTAACAATGTGTATGTGTGAGAGAGTAAGTGCGTGTGAATCTGTGTGCTTCATAGTGGGTTAAGTATATTAAAATGTCTTTGTGTGGTCTAGGCGAGCTATGTGAGAGCGTGTTAGCTCCCTGCTCTGCACGCCCATGTAAGAACAGAGGTGTGTGTCGTGAGTCTGAGGACTACCAGAGCTTCTCCTGTGCTTGCCCAACTGGCTGGCAAGGTGAGCATGCATAAATGTGTACATGTGTGAGTCAAAGAACCTTTATCAAGTGTTTCAATGATGCAATCTTTATGCTCCTCTGTAGGTCAGACCTGTGAAGTGGACATCAACGAGTGTGTGAAGTCCCCATGCCGTAATGGTGGAGTATGCGTGAACACAGTGGGTGGCTTCCAGTGCCAGTGTAACCCAGGATTCACAGGAGACCTGTGTGAGACCGACATCGACGACTGCACTCCTAGTAAGATACACAAATACGCCAAACACACGTACTCCACAGTGCACCCTACAGTATACACCCACCCACATCATACATACTCAGACTGAATACAAAGTCTATATAATTATGAATCTTCCTATCTCGCTCTGTTTCAGACCCCTGCAGCAATGGTGGTGTCTGTGTGGACCGTGTGAACGGCTTCACGTGTGTGTGCGTGGCTGGATTCCGCGGTGAGCGTTGTACTGAGGACATCGATGAGTGTGTGAGCGCCCCCTGCCGCAATGGAGGGAGTTGCACAGACTGTGTGAACAGCTATACATGCAGCTGCCCAACTGGATTCAGTGGCATCAACTGTGAGATCAACACACCTGACTGCACTGAGAGGTAGCATGCAAGCACACCCTAACAACACACAAATATACTGTATGTGCGTAAATATGAATAAGCAATACTATACTCATTTTCTTACTTGTGCTAAAATACATTTTAAACACAGCAATTTAACACTAACTGTGTGTGTGCAGCTCCTGCTTCAACGGCGGTACGTGTGTGGATGGGATTAACTCATTCTCATGTGTCTGTCTGCCCGGCTTCACGGGGAGCTACTGCCAACACGACGTGAACGAGTGCGATTCAGGCCCATGCCTTAACGGCGGCACATGCCAAGACGGCTATGGCACGTACAAGTGCACCTGCCCACATGGCTACACGGGCACCAACTGCCAGGTATACACACATGCACTCAAGCTTCTTATTTCTTATTAGCTTCAACTGTTTTTGGATACATTTGCATGAATGTAGAACATTTAATGAATATTAAAATGTATTTATACACCTTCGTTTATATACATGTTCCCTCTCTCATTTTGGGACTGTAATTAGGGTTGCATGAGAAACATCCCAATGACTAATCAAAAGGAATATCATTGCTGTAAAAGTACAATTATGTAAATGTTACAACAAAACTATTGTTTCATGAAACAATATTACAAATGAGCATTTTTAAATAGTGTTTCCATAGGAAAATTATTTTCCTTGCTGAATGTATTTGAATGAATTTTATTTTCAAATCAATTCAAGGTTAATTATCAGCATGGCAAGTAATTATGTATTTGTATTGCAAATGTCCAGGTCGTGGAGTATGTGGTTATTAAAGGAGATGAAAAAGGGATTGGTATGAATGTATGTGTACTGAACATGTCTGTATCTTTCATGGTTTTCCCAGAGTCTTGTGCGCTGGTGTGATTCATCTCCCTGTAAAAATGGAGGCTCGTGTTGGCAGCAAGGTTCTTCTTTCACATGTCAGTGTGCCAGTGGCTGGACTGGCATCTACTGCGATGTGCCCAGTGTCAGCTGTGAGGTTGCCGCTCAGCAGCAAGGTAACACAGAGAGATGGAGTGTTTGTGTGTGTGTGTGCGTGTGTGTGTAGAAGAGAGTGTGTGGGGGTGGGGTGTCTCTTAAGGATCTGTGTTCTGTCACAATAGTAAGATTTTCTATCATGCACACTCAGACTCTCCCCTGTTCTTTCTCTTTCTGTCTGCCTATTCATCTTTTCTCTCCAGGTGTATCTGTGGCAGCTCTGTGTCGTAACGGAGGCCAGTGTGTAGATGCAGGCAGCACACATCTATGCCGGTGCCAGGCGGGCTATATGGGCAGCTACTGTCAGGAGCAGGTGGACGAGTGTGTGCCAAACCCATGCCACAATGGTGCAACCTGCACCGATTATCTGGGTGGATACACCTGTGAGGTATGATATCACATATATACTGTCCTGTACGTGACAGAAGGAGTTTGCCATTTGTGCAGAGGACAGAATTGTTAAATAAATGACACAGTTAAGTTTACAGAACAAGTCATATATGAGTAACTCAGAAGCAGACTCTAAGAATGTCCTCACTGATAAACTGATTAACAAGCTGAAGTATAGGAAACATCACCTCAACCAATACAAACATATATTTATATACAGTGCATCCCAATTATTACACTTAAACAATGTAATGATCCAGGAGTTCAGTCTGAAAACACAACATGAAAGCGCTGATGTTCAGAAAATAAATTTGCATGTGTATTTTCCCCTTCTTACTCTCTCTTCTGAAGTGTGTTGCGGGATATCATGGGGTAAACTGCAGCAAGGAGATAAACGAGTGTGCGTCTCAGCCTTGTCAGAATGGAGGTACCTGCATCGACCTCATTAATACCTACAAGTGCTCCTGTCCTCGAGGAACGCAGGGTGAGCAAACACAGCATCTCCTTGGTTTATGCAGTGTTTAGTATAAATTAGCTAGGAATTAGCCCATTTGCCAGAATGGTTAAGATTGTGTTCAGTGCATATGCAAACTATTTTCATGCTCTACAGATTAAACCTTTACACAACTACTAGGAACAGGCAGAAAATTAGCCCATGCAATATTAATTCATAAACAAAAACATCAGATTTAATCAAGGTTTTAATTAAGTTCTCTTTTAGAACATTAGCCTGATTCAGCTTTCTGATTTTGGATTCATGGAATAGAGTATAAATTATTCATGTTCCATGGAGACATTTATTTAACAGTAAGCCAATTACCAACAAAACTGAAAAAGACAAGGCTTGTTTTAATGTAAAAAGAAAAACGAGCTTTTACAAAAGTTAATTTAACAAAAAAACATCAAGTACATCCCTCTTTGAATCCGAGTTTCATATAATAAATACTAATGAATATTTTCATTCTGTCAATCTTTAGGTGTTCACTGTGAAATTGATGTGGACGATTGTTCCCCGGATGTGGATCCTGAGACGGGCGAGCCACGCTGTTTTAATGGTGGGCGCTGTGTGGACCGAGTGGGTGGCTATGGCTGTGTTTGCCCGCCAGGCTATGTGGGTGAGAGGTGCGAGGGTGATGTGAATGAGTGCTTGTCTGACCCCTGCGACCCGAATGGATCATACAACTGCGTCCAGCTGGTTAACAGCTACCGCTGCGAATGCCGCACAGGATATACAGGTGTGCACTCTCAGAAGCCTTCTTAATGGATTACATCTATTAATTATCTAGTATTAAATTGTATTTATTATTTTATTACAGATCATAGTAGTAACTTAATTATGAAACATTGATGGGGATTGTGTCAGTCATTTCAAAGGTTTTCAACATTTACACTGACTATGGGATTAGTTTTAATCATTTATGTTTGTGTGTGTGTGTGTGTGTAGGTCAACGCTGTGACACTGTGTTTGATGGCTGTAAGGATAAACCCTGCAAAAATGGTGGAACCTGTGCAGTTGCAAGCAACACCAAACATGGATACATCTGCAAATGCCCACCTGTAAGTACACACCACCTAATATACAGGGTGGGCCATCTATATGGATACACCTATATGGTTGAATGGCCACCAAGGTTTCCCGATCTGACCCCCTTAGACTTTTATCGGGAGACCTTGGTGGCCATTCAACTGGCCCATGACAGTGTTTCCATATAAGTGTACCCACATAGATGGCCCATAGAGGTGTACCCATATAGATGGCCCGTAGAGTTGTACCCATATAGATGGCCCATAGAGGTGTATCCATATAGATGGCCCACCCTGTATATGAGACTTTTAACTAAAGTTATGTCTGAAAATGTATATAATTTCATCCAGACAGCAAAATCTGCCACTCTCTGTATGTAGAGAGTATTTATATGCATACTGCTTATAGCCACGTTATGTCTCCTCTGCTGTAGGGTTTTTCAGGCTCATCGTGTGAGTATGACTCAAGCTCATGTGGCCCCCTGCGCTGTCGCCATGGTGCCACCTGTGTCCCAGGTCCACGCTGTCTTTGCCCACCAGGTTACAGTGGACATGAGTGCCAGACACGCCTCGATTCCCCATGTGCTTCCAACCCGTGTTACAATGGAGGCACATGCCAGGCTTCTGCAGAGGCCCCATTCTTCCACTGCCTTTGCCCATTACACTTCAACGGCCTGTTCTGCCACATACTAGACTATTCATCCAATGGAGGCCGGGGTCTAGATATCACCCCTCCACCAGCTGAGTCCGAAGAGGCAGCGCCACATTGTGAGGTGCCACAGTGTGAACAGCGAGGTGGTGATGGCGTGTGTGATGCAGCATGTAACAGTCACGCATGTGGCTGGGACGGCGGTGATTGTTCACTCAATTTTGATGACCCGTGGCACGAGTGCAGTGCTGCCCTGCAGTGTTGGAGGTACTTCAATGATGGCAAGTGCGACATGCAATGTCACACTGCTGGTTGTCTCTACGATGGCTTTGACTGCCACCAGCTCGAAGGCCAGTGCAAGTAAGTCTCACACACAATACCACACTCTGACTAATAATAGTTACATATGTTAATGGTTACATCAACAGGAAATGTAATGTAGATAAATAAAAAATTAAATATATATTTATTGAAAAATCTACTAACCAATTCTGTTTCTCTCTCTTTCTCTCTCTCTCTAGTCCCTTGTATGATCAGTACTGTAAGGACCACTACTCTGACGGCCACTGTGATCAGGGCTGTAACAGTGCTGAGTGTGGCTGGGATGGGTTGGACTGTGCTGAGGATGTACCACAGCGTCTGGCTGCTGGCATCCTGGTGCTTGTTGTGCACTTGCCACCCAGTGAGCTGCTCAACAGCTCTTCCTCCTTCCTGCGCCAGCTTAGTGCTCTGTTGCGGACCAATGTTGCCTTCAAGCGCCATGCCACCACTGGCGAGCCTCTGGTTTTCCCATATTATGGCAATGAAAACGAGCTTAGCAAACACACACGTACTGCCCAGGAGTGGAGCACAAACCCTGGCCACCTGCTGCAGCGCACAGCTAGGAGCCTGTCAGCTTTGCTCAAGCACCGTCATCGACGAGAGCTGGACAGCATTGAAATTAAAAGGTAAGCAATCATGCCAAACAGAATGAGTGTTTATAAAATCACTACTAGTGAATTCATAGATATTTATTAATAATGTAATGCTTGTTAATCTTACCCCATGTGTGTGTGCTTTGCAGCTCCATTGTATATCTGGAGATTGATAACCGACAATGTTACCAGCAATCAGAAGAGTGTTTTCAGAGTGCAACAGATGTGGCTGCATTCCTGGGAGCACTGGCCTCCAGTGGCAATCTCAATGTTCCCTACATTATAGAGGCTGTTACAAGTGAGTGCATACACTAGGATACATTAAAAAGAACAATACAATATATACAGTATGTTACAATATATAATACTTAATATATTCAAAAATAATAATATTAATTTGTTTGTAGGTGAGAATGAGGCCCCTGGCCGTGGAGAGATGTACCCCATGTTTCTGGCTCTTCTGGTCCTGGCTGTGTTGGTCCTGGCTGCAGTCGGAGTTGTGGTGTCACGCAAGCGGAAGCGAGAGCATGGTCAGCTTTGGTTCCCTGAGGGCTTTAAAGTGACCGAACCCAAAAAGAAACGCAGAGAACCTGTGGGAGAGGACTCAGTTGGACTTAGGTGAGTGTGTGTGTAAATGCATGTGAACATAAAACAGGTAGCAAGAACATGTTTACATGTGAGTTCTGGATAATATGCGCTGTTGGTTCTCCAACAGACTTTAGTGTATTATTGATTGTTGAATACTACTAAAAGATTTCAGCAGTAGGCTTCTGGCAGCTGTCTGCATTTCTGATTTATTATTATTATTATTTTGTGCTCTTCAAAGGCCTCTCAAGAACTCTGACAGCACTCTAATGGACGAGCAGCTGAGGGAGTGGGCTGAAGAAGACCACTGCAAACGCTTCAAGGTAAGAGTGTGTGTGTGTGTGTAGGTTTCACTTTCACATTTACATTCACATGTATTTCATTTATATAACTAAGCATTTGAGGGTTAAGGGCCTTGCTCAAAGGCCCAACAGTGGCAGCTTGGTGCTGCTGGGATTTGAACTCACAACATTCTGATCACTATTCCGATGTCTTAACTACTGAGCTACCACTTCACAAAAGGTTCCAGCCAGACTCTTTGCAAAACTATTGCCATTTAAACATCCAAAGGAACCCTGTGGATTCTTTTTCTGTAATAGATTAGACTTGTTAGTGAGTGGTCTGGCATAGATGTGATCCTGATCATTTATCAGTCAGATCTCACCTACTCTGTTTAAGTAACAGTGGTTACCCCTACTTTCATGTAGACCCAGAAAGTCTCTAGCTCACTAGGTTCCTAGGTTCAGACTTCAAGCTACAGAATTCACTTACACAGTCCCTGTGGAATCTCCTTCAAATTACACATGAAAATCTATTTTCTCTCATTGCCATTGTGCTTTCATATAGTACTATGTATATCTTGTTGTTATTATTATTATTGTTATTAGTGGCACACAATCAGTTATAAAGATTGGCATGTGTGTGCAGTTTGAGGAGCTATTTAGATGTGGTACCATGTGCATGCACAGCTGATGATAATATATTTTTGTATATGTGCAGTTTGATGGGCACACTACACCAGACATAGGTATCCAGCCAGATCCACGTCAGTGGACTCAGCAGCATCTCGATGCGGCCGACTTGCGCTTGACCTCTATAGCTCCTACACCACCACGGGCAGACACAGACACCGACTGTGTAGACGTGAACGTACTCGGACCCGGTGAGTGACACTTCACATCACAATCCAATCACATCAAAACAAGTAGTCTTTTTCCCAAAAATTCCATGAATGAATATTATCCAGCTGAATGATGAGTCAGTCCTACAATGAAAGTGAATGTTGACCCTATCAGGATTAGACATGTGTGAAAAGCCACATACAAATGGTGATTATGGTTTAATGACAACAGTTCTAGAAGACAACAAATAAATAGAAACAAAGCAGAAGTAGTGAGTAATGACACATTTTGAACCCAGTATCTTTTCTGTTCTATTTCTCAGATGGTCTGACACCTCTGATGATCGCCTCATGCAGTGGTGAGGCTGGTGAGGAGGAGGAGGGGGAGGAAGGCGTCATTGCCAACTTCCTCTGGCATGGTGCCGATCCACACCAGCGTACGGAGCGTGCAGGTGAGACGGCACTGCATCTGGCTGCCCGTTATGCCCGATCTGATGCCGCCAAGCGCCTTCTAGAGTCGGGGGCAGATGCCAATGCACAGGACCATGCAGGACGCACACCATTACATGCTGCTGTGGCTGCCGATGCACAAGGAGTCTTCCAGGTACATGCACCATGACGTACATAAACATGCACTTAGCTGGAAGGTCAGTAAATTGGTCAGAATGTGGCATACATTTCTTCAAGAGTTTTACCTGACTCATAAAAGGGCCTTTGGAACCTACAGACTTTCTATTGTCAGCAAAATAATTTAAGAATTAGTTGTAATGCTGAGTGAATTAGCCTGTGTGTAAGTGAACTACTGAGTGAAAAGTAAGGAGAGATCTTTAATTGCATAACAGGCTATTACATATCACACATGTGATTTTATCTTTGCATGAAAAATCTTATGCATGTGCCAAATAATCATTACCCGATTTTAGCCCACTTTTTCTTGTCACTGAAATAAGGTGCTATCATAGATTGGAGGTGAAGAGGCTAATGGGTTGTGTTAACGGGTTCATCTGAATCTTTCTTACAGATTCTAATTCGGAATCGGGCAACAGATCTGGATGCACGCATGAATGACGGCACGACGCCACTCATCTTGGCCACACGCCTAGCTGTGGAGGGCATGGTTGAGGAGCTCATCAACTGCCATGCTGATACCAATGCTGTTGATGACTCTGGTATGCATATATATATATATATATATATATATATATAATTCTTTTTTTTTCTTTATTTATTCAACAAACAAACACCGTTTTTATATTATTTGCCTTATTAATACAAGAACACATGAGCATGATCATTTCACATATCAGGAAGCTTATCCATTAAAAAGCAAATATGAAATTGTCCGAAGTCCAAACTGCAACCAGGAGTACTGACTCTGTATATATAAATATTCACACAATTCGAGCATTTCTTGAATAGAAATTAAATTAAATTGACTCCGCCTCTCTCTATATAGGAAAGTCTGCTCTCCATTGGGCCGCTGCTGTCAACAATGTTGAGGCGGCCGTAGCGCTTCTGAAGAATGGAGCCAACAAGGATCTTCAGAACAACAAGGTGTGTATATGTGGATTTATGGGTTTTATGTTACAGCTGCACAAATCAGTGACAGTGATTTGTAATCTTATTTTGATTCAAAGATTTATGTTTGTGGAAAAAATACATGCTTACAATACACAGTTGAATTTCAAT
>JAOVYV010000019.1:1503462-1514753 GCA_025674545.1 Hassar affinis
GGGGGTAAAAGCACTGAGGGGTGGTAATTGGAGACTACTAAATTAGGGAGAAAATCTGGGAAAAATCCAAAAAAAAAAAAAAAAAGTCCCTGAGAAAGAGCTACTATAGAAACAATAATGTATTAGAATGAGTGCAGTAATATAATATGGTGATTTGAATTACAACCAGCAATACTGTCAGAGAAATGCTGTTACAGAAGATGTATCAACACTTGATGGCAATCGAGAGATCTGAGAATAAATATCTATGCAACCCCTCTCTCTCTCTCTCTCTCTCTCTCTCTCTCTCTCTCTCTCTCTCTCTCTCTCTCTCTCAGGACTACGTGAGCATGGTGCAGGATTTGGAGCAGGACAGAGCAAGTGATGTAATGCTGGCCAAGCTTCGAGAGAAGCTAAGGGAAAAAGAGAAGGCTCTGGAGGTGCTGCTTTCATTAACTCTGTGTATAGAGAGTGTACGTCAGGAATACAGCCTGAGCTTACATTAAATTATTATTTACATTTTATTTGTCTGTGCATCTGAGCAGAAAGCACTAGATGAAAAGTTTGTGGCAGTAGAAGAGAAGGAGAATGAAATTCATCTGCTGCAGCTCAGTCTGAGAGAAAAAGAAAGAGATGTGGAGCGCCTCAATAACCTGCTGGGACACAACGAGGAGACTGTTAATGTAAGCACTCACTTATAAAATTACAGCAATTGAAATTTAATAATGGGATTATTGTAGCAGCATATACTCCCTATACGGAAATAGAAGCTGTGCATTAATTCAACTAAAATTTTATTTGTATAGCACTTTTAACAGTGGATTTGTAAAGCAGCTTTACAGAGACATAAAATCTGGACATGACTTGTAAATGTATATAAATTATATGTACATTTTGATTCCTTGTGAGCTATTAGACTGCAAAATTGCTAATTAAATATTAGTTCTTGGGCCAAGAGTATGACTGTGCACTGGTGTGCAGGGTTGCCAGGTCTCAGCTAAATGAACATCCCAGCTATCTCAAAAAGATCCAGATCCAAGTAAACCATGTGTGTGTTTGTGTGTATGCGTTTAGAGCTTTGATGCATTATTGAAAGAGAAAGACATGGAGTTGCAGCAGCTGCTGAACTCGTTGAAAAACCTGCAGCGCTCCAAACAGGAGAGTGAAGAGAACCTGCAGAAATCCCTGAGAGAGAAAGATTCCATCATCCAGCAGCTCCAACACACACTGCAGCTCAAAACTAAAGACCTGGAGGTAACCACACATACAAACAATAGGTGTTATTAAGCACCATATACATTTTATAGTGACACTGCATTAAAATGTCAAATCATCATCAGTTTATTTGATTCAGAGCCATGCTGTAGCTCTCAGGTAAATGTGTTCTGTACTCACTGTCTCTCATCTCCTCCATTCTCCTATAGGACATGGCAAATACAGTTCTTAGTGCTTCAGAGTCTCGGGGACATGATCTTGCAGAGCAGATTGGGCAGAAGATAAAAGTCACAGAGTCTACGTTGACTGAGGCGGTGAAGCACCGAGAAAGGCTGATGTGTGAAGACCAGACATCCGTGGAGAACCTGCTTGCCGTAATCAGTAGCAAAGACCAGCTACTCAGGGTAGATTATCAGGGTTACAATACAGCCTGTGCATGTTGACTTAGGAATAAAACATGATGGTCCGTACTGTTATAGGACGTTAATAAACAATGATGCACTCTTACACAAAACAGAGCTCAAAAGTGTTTTATTCCCCTTAAACTGCAGCAGTTTTCCAGTAATTACAATTTGATAGTCTGACCCAGGGCTGTATTTCCTTATCATGCTGTGCTTCTCTGTGTGTTTAGGAAAGTGCAGAGCGGCATACCCAGGCTCTCTCTGATCGGTCAGCAGAATTACAGGATCTACGCAGACAGCTCACAGATACCCAGCTTCAACTCAGCAACGCTCAGAACCTCAGTGCCGCACTGAATGAGAAGGATGCGCTCATAAACGTGAGCCCTTTCTTATAAACCACTTTCTAATAATATGACATTTGTGCTTAAAATACTGTTGAGGGATTAGAAGTAGGAGTTGCCCAGAGACACTTAACTGACATGGTGCTGCTTAAGAGAACCAACAAGAATCGTTATATTTACTGTGCGTTACATTTACTAGAAAAAAGGATTTAATTTGTTGTCCTTTTAGCTTTGAAATCATATTTATACCATCAAGTTTAAATTCTGCCGTATTTAATACACAGCACAGACCTTTTCACAGACGGAGGTCATGCCATCTGGCAGTAAAGCATTTTTTCCCTGCCTAATTTCACAATTTTGAAATGATCATTTTTAAACCCTGGTTCATGTTAAAATGGCATGGTTTGTTGTCAAGCAAGAATGGCAAAGTGATCATCAAGAGATGTCCTGTGGTGCATTTCCAGCTTACCAAATTATGTGTGTGTGTGTGTGTGCAGAAGCTGCTGGACCGTGCTCAGGAGAGAGACCACTGTTTGAGTGAGACAAAAGTGGGAGAAGCTCCGCCCCCTCAGGTGGTAGAGCTCAGACATACCATCGAAGTGCTGCAACAGAGATTGGAAGAGAAAGAGGGTAAGTATGCATGTGGTGCAGAGAGATGCTCATATTACTGCATGTGGATTTTTCATTGTCTTTTTCGGCTGATGAGCATTTGTTTGTGTAAATAAATAGTGACAAAAGGTGATGCAAAGTGGCTAAGCCTGGGATATGTGGTGTTGATTGTTTAAATGCATTAGCGAGACTTGTGAATGTAATCATTCTTTTGGGAATTCTAATTGGAGTATGTCTTTGTAGCTGAGCTGTCTCAGCGGTACAGTGAAGAGAACATGGAGAGCTCTCTTACAGTCAGTAAGAAACCTGCTGTAATTCTGAAGAAAGAGCTTGCTCAGAAAACAGATGCTCTTAACAGCGCTCTGAAGAGAGAAAACCAGCTCAAGGTGTGTGTTTGGGAATGAGAAAGAGAGAGAAATGTGTAAAAAAAATTTTAGAAAAAGCATTTTAATATTATAATATACTGTAGAATCTGCTTTGGATTGTAGTAATGCATGATGGATATTTTTTGCCTAACTGAGAATTCTGTGCGTGTTTGTGGGTGTTGTAGATCTCGCTCGCCGAGCTTCAGTCCACTGTGTCGGAGCTGGAGGTTCGACTAGAGGGCCAAACAGCCAACCTTGAGTCTCTCAAATCTACTCTCGGTACTAAAGACGAAATCATTACTGTGAGTATGAATCTCATTTTTCATCATGTTTCGTGTGTGTTAAAATTCACACTAAATATTCTTTTGCTCATAAAATACTAATATGACTAGTTTTATTGAGAGGATTATAGTCTGGTCATATAAAAATACCCACATTCACTAGTTGTCCCTCAGCACATTGAGAATCTGAGAGTTAAACATGAGAGTCTAGGATTCTTGTGAGTATTTTTTTTTTCATTAGCAATATTTGGGTCTTCTGTAGGAGCTACAGCAGCGTCTGGCCCAGATGGGGGTGAGGCAGTCGTCTACAACCCTTGATCACCACTCCCAGGATGGGGAGGAGCTCAGTTTTCATTTCCTTCCTCAGAGAGAGAGAACCATCATTGGGGGAGATAGGCAGCAGCAGGTACATCCACAATCACGGAGCATAGAACTTGTGTATTTCCTGTTATAGTATTTCCCAATATGGTATTTCCCATTGATAAAATGGAAACAAACCTTTGGCTTTTTATCCCAGAAGGAGATGTCTTCTCTGGCTGACCTGTGCTCAGAGCAGGCAGAGCTAAATCACATCCTCAGGGAAGAACAGCAGCTTTACACCAAGCTCGTTAATACAGTCAGAGAGCAAGACAGGTAAATCATCCCTGCTAATACAGAGCGCACAGGACACTTTTATTAGCCCTGAGATAAACTGCATTCACACCTCGAGGCAGTTTAGAGTATCCAGTCTGGCTACAGATACGTATTTGGAGATGCATATAATTGAAGAGATATTTTATTATATGTTTTATATAAGTCACTTTTGGACCTGACAATAGTTCGACTATAGATTATGTCTGTGCTCAGACACCTTATATAACACTGCACGTCTGTGTGCATGCCTTTTATTCTCTCTCCAGCGCTCAGCGGCTGCAGGCGCTACAGCTAGAGCTGACCGCTGTGACGCTCCTCCGGCAGCAGTTGGAAGATGGCGTCCGTAATAACAATGAACTCCGAGAGCAGCTGTGCAGAGAGATCCAGAAAGCTAATCAGAAAGAAGGTGCAGTACAGAAAGTCCAAGGACAGCCAATTACCGAGTGCATCTTGACCATAGATGCGTCTGTGGGCGGGTCTGAATGTTAGGACAGAATAAAAGAGAGTACCAATGGTGCATTTGAGTTTTGCTGATTTGTAAAGATCCTGTGTACAGACTAAATGTTTATTGGAAGAAATCGTAACCTATGCAGATCTAATGTATGTGAGCTCTGTGTTGCTTAAATGTAACCCAAGAGGTTAGAACAGTTATCACATAAAGATCACAATAGAACAGGGTAGAACAGGAACACAGTGGCATGTTTAGTAGTCCACAAACAAAGAGTATAACAACTGAGGTAATATTGATGCCAGATGACTTGGTTTGAGTAATTCTGAAAGCGTTGATCTCCAAGGATTTTCTCATACATCACAGTTGGGCGATAGCATAAAGCATGTTCGTTATATTACACATGTTCAGGCCATCCAACATTAATGATTAGCTCCTTTTTCTGCTATGCTAGTCTCTTGCTTGCTTCATATCCTGGGTTTGTGATTGGTGTTTGCATTTCATCTTCTTCTTTCATTTAGTTTGGATCCTTCATTATTTATTTGCTGTATTTCTGTCTGTCATATGCTCATGTGTGTTTATGCTTATGTTTGACAACACACTTTATTAACCCATCTTTGTTTGGGTCTCTTTAGTTGACTTCCTTTACACTTTGTACTTACTTTTTACTTCCTTTATACGTCTCTATGTATCCATCTGTCTAACTGCTGCTTTCATCTGTTCATCGTTTCATTTCATCTCTGAAGATAAATCGGCCATTAAATAAAATGTGCTTTTTGTGTCTGTGTCTGCCATGTTAACCCCCAACACGCAACCACAAAGAGTCATGATGTCTGGCTGGGCTTCATAATGTATAGGCTGTGTGCTGTCTCCAGATACAGATAGTTTCTATCTGGTGTTCTTGTACAGTAACGTTTGCATTTCCACACGGGGCAGTATGATGGCTCGGTGGGTAGCACTGTTGCCTCACAGCAAGAAGGTCCTGGGTTTGATCTACAGGTGGGAGCGGTCTGTTTGGAGTCTGCATGTTTTCCCAGTGTCTGCCCGGGTTTAATCTGGATACTCCGGTTTCCTCCCACAATACAAAGTTAGGTGAATTGGGCTTACAAAATTGCCTCGTGACTGTGTTTGAAAGTTGAGCTTGCGTACTGATGAAAGACTTGTGTATCAGTGGAACCTTGTGCTCGTCATAAATAGCCACTGATGCTGAAATGTTAAAAACCAATCCATGACAAGCATTTCCACACTGAGAAATTGATTTAAAAATTGTTCATCATAAGATTCTAAGCAGCGCATTTAGATCTCATCATGATTACTAAATATGACACTGTAGAGATTTGCATATGAAGCATATGCAGAAATAAAATGTAACAGCAAGAGCACATAATCCTTTTGTGCCCATCTTGCCCACATGGCCTTATCTCAGTCTCTATGTATCGGACAGAAAAAAGGAAAATTAGGAAAGAATAAGGGCCAAGAAAGAAAATACCTGAATAGAGAAGTCCTGATATCTATGGTCTCATTGTGTGTGACCTACTACCCTACTACCTGCAAGGCAAATTGCACATGCATTGAAAGACTTAAGCCTTTCCATTCCTCCAACTAATCCTCCTCCTTAATTGAATCTATATATGTTTTGCAAGTTGCCCTTTAAAGAAAAGCTGCAGAGCTAATGAGCTTGTTTTTGTTTGGGGGCAGAGCTAATTTATTTTCTAAGGTGTCTTTAAAATTATTCGCTTATTAAAGGTTTAGAAACACTTTCAATATTATAAACAACTTTAACACTGACTCAAAAGCATTTAGTATATCAGATGTTTTTACAAACGGTTAATCATACCAGATATATACCTACCTCATTAGTGGCTCTACAGATTTTAGAAGATGAGAGTACTAATATGTATGTATATGTTTAGGAGCAGATCCTGCAGAGCTGGAGAATATGCGAGATGCTCTAGAAGAAGCTCAGCGCTGGAATGCATCTCTACAAGCCCGACTTGGCCAGATCCAGAGCAGAGGAGGAGGAGTAGGACAAGCCAATGATGTGGGTATGTATATACACGCAATACAGGAAAAAGCTGTTAAAATGTAACGAGTGTCCTGATGCATGAAGCAGACTGTAGGCTGGACTTTTTGTGATGTGTCCTGCATTAGTCAATGCTATTCAGCATAAATAAATAAATCATGAAAATTTAAAGGAGATCCTTTATTTGTGACTGTTCCAAGGCACTGACACTGGAGGCTCCTTCCAAAAATGCTCACATATCAAAAGTGGCATGTTTCTTTGTGTTATGGAGCATCTCCAATACAATGTGATGTTCAGGTGTCTGCAAAACTTTGGCCATATAGTGTGTATGCAGTCTTTGATGCTGGCTTGAAATGTGTAAAGTTGAATGTAATAAATCCACTGCTAATTTCAGATGAAACCCTGAGTCTGATAGGTGAGCAGACATCCTATATGAGTATATGTGTAGGGGAGGGGCAAGAGGAGGAGCTACAGCATCTCTCTATGGATCAACTCAGGCTGAAGGTGAGTTTCTGTAAAGCATAATACATCTCCACTATTGCCTGTGCTCTCTAAATTCAATTCCTTTATTTTTTCTGACTTACCATGCTGTCATATTCGGTCATAAATATTCTTTGTTTTCTCTTTGTTTGTTTTCTCGGACTCTGACTTTGTATACTTGTCTCTATTCTGTCTATCTGAATGTCTTTTTCTCTCCATGTTGTTTTACCCCTTAAGGTCTCAGAGTTACAGGCAGTAAATGCAGAGCTGCAGAAAAGGTTGGCTGAGAGAGACATGGGTGATGCTCAGGGAGAGTCACAGAGGCAGCTTGACCTTATTGCTTTTTCACCTTCCAGCAAGGTAATTCCCAACAGAAACATGACTTTCTGAATATTGGTGTATTTTTTGCTAGTGTTATTTACTGGGAAATGATGTTGATGCACACTCCTTGATTCCAAAAACCTGACACCCACTCTGTAACATCCATAGATTTCCTAAAAGTTGTCCACTTTTTAATCCTCTGACGTCTATCCTGTAACTTCCGATTGTCTTAGATTATACTAGAACATCTAAAAAAAATAGAATATAGTGGAAAAAGTTAATTTTTTCCATAATTTAATTTGAAACCACAATCATGGGGAAGAGTGCTGACTTGACAGATGTCAAGAAGACGATCATCAACACCCTCCACAAGGCCACAGAAGGTCATTACTGAAAAGGCTGGCTGTTCACAAAAGAAATATTTTAATAATTTGACTTTTTGGATTTCTGCTTTTTATGAGCTACAAGCCATAATGATCAAAATGTTAAAATAAAAAAATAAATAAAAAGAATGCTTGAAATACCCTGTCTGGCCAAAAAATGTCACCACCTGGATTTAACTAAGCAAATAGGTAAGAGCCTCCCATTGGATAATTACTGTATGGGTGATTATGTTTCAGCTGGCAACAAGTTATTTAACCCTATCTGGTTAAATAGACACGTCCTGTGGTTGTGGAAAAGATGTTAATCTGTTTCAGAAGGATCAAATTATGGGCATGCATCAAGCAGAGAAAAACAGCTAAGGAAATTGCTGAAACTACTAAAATCAGGTTAAGATCTATCCAACGCATTATTAAAAAGTGGATGGACAGTGGGGAAACATCATCTTCAAGGAAGGAATGCGGTCAGAAAAAATCTTGAATGATCGTGATCGGCGATCACTTAAAAGTTTGGTGAAATCAAATCGTAGAAAACAACAGTAAAACTCGGCGATATGTTTAATAGTGAAAGTAAGAGTATTTCCACATGCACAATGCAAAGGGAACTCAAGGGATTGGGACTAAACAGCTGTGTAGCCTTAAGAAAACCACTTATTAGTGAGGCTAACCGGCAAAAATGGCTTCAATTTGCTAGGGATCATAAAGATTGGACTCTGGAGCAATGGAAGAAGGTCATGTGGCCTAATGAGTCCAGATTTACCCTGTTCCAGAGTGATGGGATGGGAGCATCAGGGTAAGAGGAGAGGCAGCTGAAGTGATGTACCCATCATGTTTAGTACCTTCCGTACAAGTGTGTGGGGGCAGTGTTATGATCTGGGGCAGTCAGTCAGGTCTAGGTTCCGCAATGTTATGTGCCTCAAAGAATGAGGTCAGCTGACTACATGAATATACTGAACGACCAGGTAATTCAATGGATTTTTTCTTCCCTGATGGTGCGGGCATATTCCTAGATGACAATGCCAGGATTCATCTGGCTCAAATTGTGAAAGAGTCCAGACCTGAACCCCATTGAGGATCTTTGGGATGTGCTGGAGAAGACTTCCATTATCAATACCAGATCATGGGGGGAAAATGATTGGAACTCTGGACAGAAATAAATATTGTCCCATCAGAAGCTTGTGGAAACAATGCCACAGCAAATGCGTGCCGTAATCAAAGCTAAAGGCGGTCCAACGTAATACTAGTGTGTGACCTTTTTTTTTTTTTTTTTTTTTGGCCAAGCAGTGTATGTCTTTTGACGTGCAATGAATATAAAATATATGACAGTTTAGCTTTTGAAATCAAATGAACTTTTTCCGCTATATTCAATTTTTTTGAGATGCACTAGTAAATTAGTTTACGAATGCTCTTGGTGTGTATCCGCGTGCATGCATGTCTCTTTATATGTGTGGGGTAGGTTTCTGTCTAACTCTCCGTCCCTCCCTAACCCATGTTCTCTGCTCTCTCTATCTCTCTGGCCTGTTTTCTTGCCCATAACCACCTGCAGCCTTTCCATCCAACTGTTACTGTATGCTTTCTTTATATTATTTTTCTTCACGACGTTTTTTGTTCTCAAGCCATGTGTTACCATCCATCCCATTACTCTAGCAGCCGCAGAGACGGGCCAGACCACTAGCTGTTGATGCTGACGAGACACTCACTGCCGCCAGCATAAAGGTAAGGGACTGCTGTCGCTCTGTCCTACTTATAAACAGGACTCATTATAAATGTGGCCCTCAATTTGTATTTGGCCAGGAGTGAAAGTTAGAAAAAGAGGCTGTTCTTGATGTTCAGCGTAGAATGAAATATTATTACATTTCATTTATTTTTCAGTCAGGTAAATATTGTTGCATGCAATGCACCGGGTGTAATATATACAGGGATAGAGGTACATTTAAGGATACATAGGTTCACAAAGTTTGACCAATTCTTCTGACTGCCTCAGAAAATTTTACCAATTCCACTCACTGCTGCAGAAAGAACATTTTCTGATGAACGTAGCTTGTTCTTTTTCTCAAGATATAAGTAACTTAAACCACCATGACTCTGGGCAGGACATTAATGAATTACTGAAGCCAGTAAACAAGTTGAATTTAATGGCAGCATCGAAAACGGGGTGTGTCAAGAAGTCCTTCTGGAACCATAAACCTTAAACTGTACATTAAACAGGAAGGATGCTATAGATGGAAAACCATTTCAGACATTAAACTTAATAAATACATGATAATCCTACAAATATTCAATCATGAACTTGAGCTATTGCACATGACATGAATGGATGCACTGACACATGAACAACCCAAAACCAGATAGTGGTAGACACATAATACATTTAATACTATGCTTTATGCTTTGACCAGTGTGATGGTTAGGGAAAAAACTTTTGATGTCTTTAGATTGTGGCTTACACCACAATTTCCTACACCCTAGAGAAGTACTGTAGAGAATACTGGCCTACTCTGAGGAGCTGGTTCTTTCACTTTCAGCCATAGACTTAAAGCTTAATTTTTTCTTACAGTTACTGATTGTGTCCTGTCTGTTGCTTTCCTGTAAAAGCTTTGTCTGAACTTTGTATTATGTTGTTTTGTTCCAAGGAGACAGCTGATGAAAGTCTGGAAGCTCAAAGTTGGATGGCAAGTTCTCCTTTACCTTTACCAGTGAAAGATAATGGAAAGTCCCCATGTTCTCCCAGACCCCAGGGTGAGAATGAGCGGGCAGAATTTGCATCCTTACATAGAGACTGTGGAGCAGAATCTGTTGCTCAACTCAGGTAAGCATACTGTAGTCTGAACAATAGGATTTACAATAGAAAACCATCATGTTGGCAGTTCGGTCTCCATTAACAATATCCTAAGGTTAAGCTACGGTTGTGTCTCATAATACTCTAAAAAATGATCTCATGCTATATGTGGATGTAAACGAGATTTGAAAGCAGCTGTTCACATTTGTAATTTCTCTCTGTTACAGGGAGCAGGTAAATAAACTCCGTTCCGAAATGTCAAAGCTTGGTGTGCTTCTGAAGGAAGAAAACTCGGTTGAATCCAAGGAGAGCGCAGAAAGTTCCGGAGAGAACGACAGCAATATTAACCTGCACCAGACTGTGCAGTCCCTCCGCTCAGAGGCCCGAAGTCATCGAAAAGTTGTTCGGCTATTGAAGGAACAGCTACAACGCAGTACTAAAGCAAAAGCAGAGAGTGGGCCAGGGTTCGACCCAGAACTGATCGACAGCATGGCTCGCAAGATGGAGTGTCTGAGGCAGGAGCATGAGGCCACTCAGAGACATGCTGCCAGCCTGGAGGACAGGCTAAAGGAGATACAAAACAGAAATGAGAGCAAAGAACGAGAAGAAGAGAAAGAAAGAAAAAAGAAAAGCAGGAAACATGCAGTAAGTCTTAAGGCTTCTCATTAAGTGTTTTGTTTTTACAATGAACAATTATGTGTGATTTCATGTACAAAAGATTCAGATACCTACAAAATTTGGATTTTTACAAAAATTCAGTTTAGTTCGCCTGCACTTGAATACATCTAATACATCTTATACCTGCACACTGGATTAACACAGTAAATGGGTTCAGGTTAAATAAAACTTGAGACGTGACTTTTGGGACCTGGAAAAGTTCAATCTGGATCATTTTAATTATGCATCTGTATCATATAGTCAGTCAGTCAGTCATTATCTGTACCGCTTATTCCCAGTTACGGCAACTCTGAGCGCAAGGGCAGGAACCAACCCTAGACAGGGCGCCAATCCATCGTAGGGCTCATACACACACACA
>JAOVYV010000019.1:2017189-2027247 GCA_025674545.1 Hassar affinis
GAGGCCCTACACCATACTAATAAATTATTGCGGTCTAAAATGACAGGTGTTTCAGTTTCATTGTCTAACCCCTGTATATATAACAGTATAATATCTTAGAAATATTACACACAATTCCATTTCATTTTTATGTTATTTACAGTGCATTTCCCGCTGGAGTGTGTTCTTAAAAATAAATACATTATCTATCTATCTATCTATCTATCTATCTATCTATCTATCTATCTATCTATATAACATATTTAAAATATATAATATATATATATAATATATTCTCACTGGTCTGGTACCTTAAAAAGCCTAAAGGGACCACCCCAGCGACAAGGCACAGTTTAGGACTCTTTTTCTCTGGGAGTGTGTATAGTCCTGGCTTTATTTATTGTCGGCTGGTTGGTCAGTTCAGAGATGCTGATGAAATGCATTACGGTAAACCCCCTCACACGCACACTCAGGACAGACAGAAAGGTTGCACTTCCAGTCTTATAACGTTACACATAAACGGAATTGCATAACCAGCATATCTGAAGCATTGCTTTATGCTCGGCGAGGACGACACAAATGAATCTGTGCGAGAATTACTGTAATCTAAAAAAGAGCCCACTCAGCACTTAGCATGGCGTGGGACATGTGCATAAACAAAACAGAGAAACATACTTAAGTAGGGCAAAGGTCGATTAACAGCCTACCACATTAATGTAGTCTTTCTTAGCCTGGCTAATACAGACTTGCCACTCATGTTACGCAAGGTTGCTTCTTAAAAATCTACTAGCCTAATTCTTACGAAATTCATACGAAAAATTGTCTGTGGTTTCGAGCAAAGTGGAGAAGAAATTATAATATGATTAATAACATGAAGGCGTCTCTTATACCGACCACCTAGTACAAAATATAGCAGGAAATTGCTATTAATATGCAATAGTTATGTAAAGCCTTAGGCAATGCATCAGATTGATGAAAACGAATTAATTTATATCATCATCATCATCATCACCATCATCATCATCAACAACAACAACAAAAACTACAACAACACGAACTTTAGAAAGTCAAGACGCTGAGGAGATCTTGAGATGTTGGTGGTATATTTCACACTTAGAGTTAAGGGTGGTATTTCTCACTGACTATCTACGCGTTCTAAAGAAAAAACCATCAGTTTGATTAACTGTAACAGAAGCGGAGACACACGGTGCCACGCACTAGAACGCGACAATGACGTAATAACATAGAAACACGCTGTCCGTGGTTCTGAACACGGATGTTGTCGGATATTTCACATCACACAGTGTCTCTCTCTCTCTCTCTCTCTCTCTCTCTCTCTCTATCTCTCTCTTTCTCACCTGAATTCAGGTTGACCTCTCTGATGGCGCTCGCGCTGACGTAGTCCTCCTTGCACACGAACTTGTTCTCGTCGATGACGTAGAGCTCCTCGCCCGTGGACAGCTGCTTGTTGCAGACCATGCATGTGAAGCAGTTCAAGTGAAACACTTTACTGCGCGCCTTGCGCACCAGGTCGCTGGGTGAAATGCCCTGAAAACAGCCTGCACACTTTGTGCCAAAACGCCTGCAATAAACACATAACATTTGTAACATTAGAAATAATAATAATAACAATAATAATAATAATAATAATAATAATAATAAACAATACATATTATTAATAATAATAATAATAATAATAAATAATAAATAATAAATATTAATAATAATAATAATAATAATAATAATAATAATAATAATAATGCTGTGGTTCTATCAGGGGAACATGCTCTGTATGATCAGTGTGTATATTTTACCTTTAAAAATAATTGGAAATTATGGTCCACTTTTCTAAACGCCAATTAAAGGTTATCCACTTCCAGCCGTCATAATAATAATAATAATAATAATAATAATAATAATAATAATAATAATAATAATAATTCCCCCTTGTTCAAAGGAATAAACTAACACACCAATGCCCTTGTGTAATGAAACAGTCCCAGATTAGTTAAACTCATCTCAGACCGACTCATCGCTTTGTAAACCAGTGATTTAATGTCAAACGCTTTCTCCAGCCACTTTTCTCTGCTAGCTTTTGTGTTGTCAAATGTAAAGGAAGGCAAATCCACGAACAACAGCAGCAGAGCGTCGCAGCCCAGTGCAGCAGAGCGTAATGAGGTGATATTACAGGATTAACGAGACTGAATGTTAAAGCGTGAAAATCTGAGTGGGAGGTGGAAAGACAATTGACACCTTCAAATACACAAAGGCGAATAGCTCGTTCCATTCTTAGACAGCTCCAAATAAATAAATAAATAAATAAATAAACAAGTAAATAAATAAACAAATAAAAACAAAAACGCCACACGTTCCATCCATGCTCAGATCCATGCACGCTTGTCTATTTATTTTATGATTGATCTTTTTTGATATGCGTGTGCTAATCCATCACAGCATGCACAACTGCACGGTCTGATCGGCCCAATTTTCCCTCTGTGACACACACACACACACACACACACACACACACACACACGCAGATAAAAATTATACAAATGTTAAATATTAAAGGGAAAAAATAATAAATCCGACTATAATGTAATGTAATCATGACTCGCAGCAAATAAAAAAAAGAAAGAAATGTAAAAAAAAAATTACGCTTTCCATCGTAGCTAAAAATGAGGCCTAAGACTTAATCATTAATGTTCATATTTCTACTAAATAAAGAAAATTCTAAGCTTTACATTATAATATCTACAAGCATAACTATGACTCTACTATATATAAGCACTATATGGCTAACTATATATTATGGAATAAATAAAGGCATATTTTAAATATATCAACTAAATATCTAAAAGGCTACAGGGAAGCTGTAATAAAACAAACCACAGCTCAAGTGCAAACAAATAAACGCATAGAAAGAAGTAACGCATTATAAATCCATTACAGATGGATTTACAGATAGATTCTTCGAGCAGAAAGAAGGGAGAGAAGGAGAGCGCCTGGAAGGGTTTATTTTAACACTAAGGTACGAAATCTCTCCCATTTGTTTTGCTATGGAGTCTCTCTCTCTTTCTTTCTCTCTCTCGCTCGCTCTTTTCAAATGCATCTCTCTCAGTGAAAGGCCAAAACCACTACTTACACAACAAATGGACGCATTAGGGGTGATTAGAACTAATGGCCCCCACATTCACATGTGATGGTCAAGGCCGTTTGGGAAAACAATGCCCAACACCAGATCACCTCTCTGTATACAAATAACCTAACAACACCATTAAATGGGTGTTGTAGCCAAAGATACTATATAATATATATATATATATATAGTATCTACAAATGTTAATATATATATATATAATATATAACATTTGCAATATAGCAAATCTACAGATGTAAAAAAAAATTAAAAAATGTATAAAATAAAATAAAATCTGAATAATCTGAATCAAAAATCTGAATCAAAATCTGAAAGCAATCTTTGCAGCTGAAGTGAAGCGTACCTATCAATCTGGTGCAGATTTAAATATTCCCGATTTTATTCCGATGATTTAACAATGCATAACAATGCAAACCCCAGTGCTTCTCTAGAATGAATTCAGGCATTCGTTTATTTATTTATGGCATTGCATCTGAAGACGGAATGACACAATATTAAGCTGACAATCCCACTTAACATTCAAGAACAAACGTTTTGCGCGTGCAACCGACTTCTGCTGATCTAAGTAGGCTAAAAACCAGGAGCAAAGCAGCTGTCATCAGTCACCAGCGACAACAACTTATCCGAATTAATCCACAAACTGTGAGTAATCCACAAACACAGGGGTGCTGAGAAATCCTCGCGGTTCTTCAAACGCGCCTATTGAGCGCACCAGGAGCGCCAGCACCACCGTTAAAGCATCCTAAAGCACCTCCGGCGGCTTACCTGAAAAAGTCCATCTTGCAGTAAAGTTTGCCATCCCTGGAGAAGCACTTCTCGGTCAGGTTACAGCTGCACTCGCAGCACTGCACACACTCGGCGTGCCACGCTCGGTCCAGTACGTTAAGTAGGAAGCGGTCCAGGATGGGCCTCGCGCACCCGGCGCAGTGCACCATCATCGCTTCGAGCTTCCCACGAGCCACGCGGACCGGCAGCTTGACGACTTCCTCGAAGGAACACAAGGATGCTTAATAATATATGTTGTATTAAAAAAAAATAAAGCAATCAGATTTCCTTTCCACTACTAGAAGCGAACACCCGACTCGCTCGTGCTCCGGTGCGTTATTTCGCAACCTGCATGCATCCAGACATCAGGAGCCATAAAAAAATATAAAACTAAAAAAAAAAATTCGTTTGCAAAAAAAAAAATCACTCTTTGGATAGAATTATGCACATAGCCTGGGTAGTGTCCGTCTTGTCTGTGCGCGTGTAGGTGCCCGCTAAGCACTCGGGCTTTTCGCGTCGCTGTGCCGCGGGTCGCCGGAGCCTCGCGCATCAGAATTCAGATTTGGTGACGTTCTGCGCTCCGATGGCCAATCAGAGTCACGCTGTCATAGCAACCGGCTTAAATAATGGCACTGTCATAGCGTCTTTAAATTGTGAAGGTAGTTGAGCGTCGGAGGCACCTTCTTGTTTTGCAGTGGGGTTTTCTCCCTTCTTTTATTCCTCCGTCACCTCGAATGAAAGAACAGTTCAGGATGGAGGGAACAAATACCTTAAATATCAGGAAGACTCTAAATGTGGACTGGAAGACCCGCTTTCTGCAGGAAACCCGGGAAGAACTGGGCATTTTATTATCATAGTAAACTCCTAAGGGATCATTTGTAACAGTTTGTTTAGTGGGAAGTGCCACTGCACTGGAGCTGGGGAAGTAAATGTAGTCGATGTATAGAGGATGTACAGCAGCAGTTAACTTCTGTGTGTGTGTGCGTGCGTGTGTGTGAGTGTGTGTGTGTGTGAGCGTGTGTGTGTACACGGTTGGGTGGGGGTCTAAACCTACCTTTATCATGTATAAAGCTATTTACAGGGAAATGTGCGGGATTAAAATAGCCCGGCGCATTCCTACTGCCTTCACAAAGTAGCCGCAGATCGTGGGGAATTTAAATATTTACCCAGATAATCATTTTGTTAGTCGTGGAAATGCAAATAGGCCTGTATCGTGGCCGTGCAGCAGTTTTTTTGTAGTCTACCGAAAGACTGGTGAGACAGAATGAGCGACTCTTTAGCAGCTGTGAGAAAGATTACCGCGGACAAGCCTGAGGTAATTTCCCAGCATGTTTTTCAGTGTTATCCGGAGACGCTAACCATTCCAGTCAACTGGAATAAAAAAAAAAAACGTGTGTCTACACGCACAGTTTGTTTGAAATGATTTATAAATAATGCAGAATGTATTAAGTATACATTACAGTATTGTATTGTATTGTAATCTATGCTATAATTAATTAATTGGCTGTTAAATTTTTTTTAATTGGCTGTTATTTACTTTAATTGAAAATTATTATATATTTTTTAAATTATAATAATTTTAAATCCGCTTTAAATGTACTCTTATTTTTTTTTATTTCTATTTTTTAATTTATTTTTTTTTACGGAAGGGATTTTAGCGATATTTAATCTTATATAGAACATGATTTTGTGTGTGTGTGTACGGATTGTGCACGGCCAGTGTGTGTAGCAAAGCTGTGGGTCCTTATACACACATACACACACACAGCTTTATATACACATTATTACCATATGAATAGTGCAGATATTATTATTATTATTATTATTATTATTATTATTAGTAGTAGTAGTAGTAGTAGTAGTAGTATTGACAAGTTGCTTTGCAGAATATAGCTTATAAAAGAAATGGAAAAGGGGAATCTCTCTCTCTCTCTCTCTCTCTCTCTCTCTCTGTGTGTGTGTGTGTGTGTGTGTGTGTGTGTGCGGGTGGTATCGCGCCCTGCAGGAGAGGAGCGGGACTCCCACAGCTTTTGGCAAGCGTGCCCAAATCCCTAATCCGCACCATTTATTTACTCGCGGAGCTTTATATTCTTGGCTCCTCGCTGAAGAAGAAGGAGAAGAAGAAGAAGAAGAGGAAGCGAGTTGGAATGAATCTACCTTTGCACATTTTACATTTAACCTGCTCACACTGAATGTCTAATGGCTATTGTACGCACACACGCACACACGCACACAGAGACACACACAGACACATACACACACACACTGCACCTGCCTGTGTGGTTCACGCCGCAGTCACTACAGCTGTAGGGAAACAAGCGGGTTTGATATGAAGTTCTCAGGTCTGTGGGTCTCTTCCTTTATTCCGCCCTCTAATCAATAGCGCACTTCTCACAGTGCACAGTGCACTCGGACTACAGTGGAACAGGAACACAGTTCAGTCTGAGTCTGTCCTGGAACCCTGGGATTCCTAAAGACATTTCCAAAGAGGGTGAGGGTAATTTAATTTTAGGGTAATTAAAATGTACCTATAAAACACCCACAATAGAAATACACAGGAAACACAGAGACACCTCAGAGACACAGGTCCCCATTTGGTGTTCTGCGAAACAAGAAGTTCTGGGAAGGAAAAGTTTTGAGCAGTGTTCTAGCAGAACGCGTTAGAGTTCCTGTAAGCCGCACGACAAAAATGACACAAGAAGCATCATGAACATCAAGGTAGTAAGGATTGGACATGCGAGTGTTCACTACACGGGTTAGGACGCTTGTACGTTCATTGGAACGCAACCACTGAGTAACTGTCCAAGGTGCTGAACCGTAGCGCGTGTCTCCGAATTAAAAGCACACCCAGCACCAACGACCAAAAATTCTTTCTTTGCCACGCCCACTATTCGTCCTACTCCCTTTGCGGACACAAGGGGAAAGGCAATAGACAATCAGTTGCCAAGCAGTCGTGTGTGAGTGCTTTTAACATGTACACCATAATCGGATATTCATTCATCGTTCATTCATCTTCGGCACGTGCTTTATCCTGGGCAGCGAACACTGAAGGTTGTGGGAATACACCCTGAATGGGCTCCAGTTCATTAAAGGGGATAAGTGCAGCACTGGCTTGTGATATTGGCGTGGCAGGACAGCATTAATAATACAGGCTCAAACCAATTAGAGTCAAGAGGCTGTCTAGTGAATTTTTAGCATGACCCTGTAAAGGGCACTTTTAAAAGTTTGGTTTTATACAAACTCCATTTCCAGAAAAGTTGGGACACTTTTTGGAAATGCAATTAATACTAAAAACTGTCATTTGTTCAATCGCTTACACTTGTTTTAACTGAAAAAAATACAAAGAAATATTTTTACTGTTTTCACTGACAAACCTAATTGTATTTTGCAAATATAATAAAATAGAATTTGATGCCTGAAACACACTAAAAAAAAGCTGGGAAAGAGGCACATTAGAATTACAGAAAAGATTACACACGTAACATTGTTCTGGAATAGCAATTTAACTGGTAACAGGTGAGGTCATCAAGACTCTCCAAGTATAAAAGGAGAATCCACCAAAGGCTGAATGTGTGTGACCATGCAGGCCTCAGGTGGTATTGTTTGAGAAACCATCACGCTACTGTGATGAACATAGCCACATGGGCTTGAGAGTACTTTGGAACATCATTGACACCTAACTCAGTCTGCAGCTGGATCAAGAAATGCAACCTGAAACTGCATATAAAGAGGAATCCATATATTCATTTTGAGCAGAAACACCAGTTTGGGCCTGGGCCTGAGGTCATCTGAGATCAACCAAAAGACAGTAGAAAGGTGATCTATAGTCACCCTTCCATGTTTCAGCATTGGATTCTATGAGCCAAAGATGAAAAAGAGCACCTAGACTGAAAAATACAATGAAAAATGTAAAAAAACAGCATTTGGGATGACATGGGGTGCATCAGTGCCCACTGCATGGATGATCTATATATATGTATGTGAAGTTACCATTGATTCAGAGGCTTATATTGGTATTTTGGGGAAACATATGCTGCTGTCAAAACAAAGTCTTTTCCCAGGAACTCCATGTCTATTTCAGCAGGACAATATCAGGCCTCATTCTGCATGAGTGAGAGTGGCTTGACTGGCCTGCCTGCAGTCCAGATCTGTCTCCTATTGAAATTGTATGGTGCATCATGAAGAGGAGAATCTGACAACAGTGACCATGGACTGTTGGGCAGCAAGTTTTGTATGCAGCAACAATAGGCATAATATTCCACTTATATACCACAACAATTAGTATGATTGAATGATTATTATGATTAACAGCAAAGCTGATGTGACCCAGTGGTAAACATGCCTCTGTTCCAATTTGAACAGATCATCATTTAAAAAAGTGAAAATCCTTTCTTTGCCCTTTTGTCTGTTAAATAAAGGTTAAAAAAATGAACATATTTCAGTTTTTATTGCATTTTCAGAAAGTGTTCCAACTTTTCTGGAAATAGACTGTTTGCACTTACACCTTACCATTTGATGGAAGTACATTGGATTTAAAACCAATGATTTGTTATAACCAATGATTTGTTTTAAAATGTTAGTTTTGGTTGCTTGTTTGGTCTATGGAATGCTATCCTGACATTCTTAATGTGGGAACTTTTGGAGAACCTTTGAAGAACATTCCCGTATGGTTGTATTAATGTTCCCCGAACTACTACAATGAAATAAACCTTTGGAAATCCTTGTTCCAATTAGCTTCTCTAAAGATTATAGGAATGCTCTGATGCATAATAACTTTAAGCAATTGTTCCCTCAATGTTGGGAGAAGGTTGCAAAACTAACCATAGAAGAACCATAGGTTAATGTTAGTTGAATATTCTGCATTTTCTGGGGAGTGTTTTTAAACTAGCGCACCTCAGCATCCCATTATTAACTGTTATGTCCACTGCATGTGCATGGGGAAGTGTGATTCCTGCCCAAATGGGCCTCTAGTAGAACTTGTTGCAGTCCCTTTTTTCACCACTATGTGCAATAGTACCTCTATGAACCTAAATGAGAGTATGCTGCCCCATGACAACATGCAGAAAAGAAAACAAATTGACAGAACATTGGCAAATTTCTGACACATAGCAACATTTTAAAAAGATTGCTCATTCAAAAGAATGTAAAATGTATAGAGTTGTTGAATGGCTGAAATATATATTGCATTGCTCTGTATTAGGCTTCTGTAGATTTCTAATGCATTTTGGGAAATATTTCACCATTTGTAATATATTATACTATTGTAACACTCTTTTGAACATATTCTTCAAAATACTTGAGGACATGTTTTACCACCAGCAAATCTATATAATTTCAAGTCAGTTCAATTTTGAAATGTTTACATACTTTCAAACCTGATTTCATCAGCAGTGGCTCATGGCCAACAGATTTTGTTGGAGCAGGACAGTATTAATTAAGTCAAGAGGCAATAACAGTAAGTAAACCTCTATTAGGCATTGGAGAGTCAACATCATACTGTTATACAGTATACAGTCTAGCAGATCACTCTGAGTGCTTTTAAATGTAGCTTTGCTCATTGTTCAGCTATGTTCACTACAGAGATTGTGTTTCTAGAAGAGCTAATATTATTAATCAGGGTTGCCAGGTTTCGACAAAATTTCTACTAGAAGAGGAAGACACATTTTCTGTTTTTTTCTCAGCCATTGCATGGAAAACAAGGTCACTGTGGCGCAAATGCATTTCCAATGTGTAGAAATTATCCACTCCATAATACCCCTTTCCCTCTCCCAATATTGGCAATATATGTATATTGGAGTTGAACATCAAAGACATTTACATTTACATTTATGACATTCAGTGAACATCCATATCCAGAGTGACTTACAGAAATGCTTTGTAGTAACCTTCAAAAACCACATCCTCTTGGTAGGGGTTACCATCATAAAAACGTAAAAATTAATTGCATATCTTCTTCATCTTCATTTTCTTGACCGCTTATTCCTTTTCAGGGTCACGGGAGACCCTAGCTGGCAGCATAGGGCGCAAGGCAGGAACAACCCTAGACAGGGTGCCAATCCATCTTGGGCACACTCACGCAAACACTCACACACTAGGGCCACTTTAGAGACACCAATCAACCTAACGTGCATGTCTTTGGACTGTGGGAGGAAAC
>JAOVYV010000019.1:2170340-2181881 GCA_025674545.1 Hassar affinis
TAGCCAGATGATTACCGGTCTGCAGTAAATGTTTTTTTTTCACCTCCTCCTTGACAGCCCATAGGTCATTTGTGTTCTCCTTGCAGTCTTTGCTCTGTACATTGGACATCTTTTCTTACTGAGATGAGTTCGTAAATACCTTTGTGTATACATATACTCATTTAACGCTAAAGAATGACTACTTTGTATGCCATTGAGTGCGTGAGCAGCCATGCGGATTTGACGACGTCACAAGACGAACACAAGTTTTCAGTACAGGGGTTTCCTTTGGTTATTCCGGTCAGTTCAGTCAATCCCAGCAAATATAGTGGCATTAACACTAGCTTTAAATGTCTACAGTGTTTGAAAAGTACTTCTTTAAAGAGAGATGTAGTGTACTATGATGTCATAAGACTGGAATCCATTTTGAGTGACGGTTGTAATAGTGTTTGTAGACCGGCGTCTACAGTTGGTGTAATCGAGCACGTCAGCCTTACATAACTTGCTAACGATGTTGAAAATTCATCACTCGTGTGTTGATACTGTTGGTGTTTTCCGAAATGAGCTCTTCCTTTCAACATGGACAACTTCTCCCAGTAGGAGAAAAATCAGACGCTGAGACCACAGCTTTACAGCTTCCATCACTTTCTTCCACGATAATCTATACGGGAGGTTTTCTTAAATCTGTTTTTCCTGTTACCTTTTACGTTTCTGATTTGAAAAGCCCATCTAAAAACGAAGACCGCTCCCATGCAGTGTGTTTGTGTGCGGGATTTGTCAGTGTCAACAGGAAGGTTCTTCAAGGCCAAGGGAATGCGGTTCAGCCAGCAGACACGACCAGGGGCAAATAAGATAAGGCAGGACATGAAGATTAAAACAAAATGCAAAGAACCCCCACTCCCCACTCCCCACCACACACATGCACACACACACGCACACGCACACGCACACTTACTTCCTGCTTTCCCATGCAGCTCTAGATCCCCGTGTATGGATCCAGCACAGGCTCCTGTCTTTTGTATCTAATTTCGATGGGGTATGAAAACCGAAACCTACGTTCAGTATAAATCAAAATGACACACAGCTGTGCTGCAACCATGTGCACAAACATACACACATGCGCTCGCAAAAAGCAAGTTCGCCCAGACTGCGGTGTAGCCCAGGCTGTAATAGCTGGTCAGACTGCAGACCAGCGTGGTAACCTTAACCTCCGCAATGTGGGGGGAAAAAAGCCACAAACACTTGAAACCAGCAGTCAAACACATCATACTGAACCACAACACAGCAACACAATACACTGCCGTATCACAGAGCACATCGTTATGCACACAGAGCTCCTAAACACTGCGCCAGAGCACGACGCAGGATAACTAGGCACTTGTTGAACTTTCTAATTCCTTTCTAGTCTTGTGTAGCATTACAACCTGGCACTGAAACGGTCTTAGTTGAGGTTTTGTAATCATTTGATTAGCACCAAATGTCTATTTCCCCAACTTTCCTCGGGAGTTTAGTCATTGCCGTAGCCAGGCATCTCTCCTCTATCACAGGGAGGGCGAGGGCTATCACACGAGGGTTATCACACGTTTCCTCGGTGGAGCGTGGAGCCAGTCGATCTTTTTGAACTGCTTGCATAACATACTTGGGTAAAGGTTCTCATTCTGCATGCGTGCTCTCACAGACGGCCATGGCTTGCAAGCGTCGCCGTGATCGACAGTGCACGCTACGTCTCCTTGACAACACGAGCAGTTTTGCTCTCTTGGGCTCCCGATCGTAGATGGCTGTGGCATCATCGGGAAACTCACAAAATATGCCTGCTCCATTTGGGAAGATATAATTCATTCATTTTCTTAACCGCTTATTCCTTTTCAGGGTCACGGGAGAGCCGGGGCCTAGCCGGCAGCATAAGGAGCAAGGCAGGAACAACCCTAGACAGGGCACCAATCCATCATAGAGCACACACTCACACACTAGGGCCACTTTAGAGACACCAATCAACCTAACCTGCATGTCTTTGGACTGTGGGAGGAAACCGGAGAACCCCGAGTAAACCCACGCAGACTGCACACAGAAAGGACCCAGACCGCCCCATCCAGGGATCGAACCTGGGGCCTTCTTGCTGTGAGGCGATGGTGCTAGCCACCGTGTCGCCCCCGAAAGATATAATTTGCATAAATATTTTTAAATATTTTAAAACCATTAACCTTACTACACAGAATTACCACAAAAGGAAAGCATGGTCACTTTGTATGAGACATACAGTCAGGTATATAAATATATGGATATTGATAATTTAGCTGTCCGTCACAGGATGTTGGAAAATAATGAACACGTATTCTTATATTGCTTTCAAATTATGCTTCGGGTCATTGTTCATCTGCAGCGTGAAGTATCAAGTGAGATTTGAAGCATCTGACTGAATCCGAGCAGACAATACAGCCCTATGTACTTCAGGACGCGTCCGGTCATCAATTGGAAAATCAATAAATACAAGGAAACTGATTCCACTGGCAGGCATACATGTCCACACCATAAGATGACGTGATCGTCTTCGATTCATGAGCAGTTCCTTCCCTTCTCCATACTCTTCTTTTCCCATCATTCTAGTACAAGTTGAACTTTGTCTCACCTCTCAACAGGGCAGATGACAAAGTGTAATCTGGTCTTCCTGTTTTCGAGGCTTACCAACAGTTTACACATTCGCATAAACTGTAATGAGTATTTAATCTGGTAAAGTCTTCTGTCGATTGTTGACTGTGACACAGCTACGCATACCCCAATTCCCATCTGTTTGCCTTGATCTGGTAAACAGATGGGAATTGGGTTTTTATTTACAAGGGAAAGAATTCTTCTGTCATCCACCTCAAGTGTTGTCCATGGTCTTCCAGGCCTTTTGGTATTCCTAAGCTCACCGGTGAGTTCTTTATTTTTAAGAATATACCGGATAGTTGATTTGGCCAGGCTTAATGTTGGTGTTTCTCTGATGTTTGTTTTGAAATTTCAGCTTAACGCTGGCTTGCTTCACTGGCAATTACAGTTCACATTGAGAGCAGCATATTCCAAATGCAAATACCACATGTGAAATAAACTCCTGCTCAATCCTTTTATCAGCTATCTGCCCTCTTCTACATACACTGTCTGGAGAAGAGGGCAGATACAAGTACCAGAAAAAGTGGTATACCAGATAATACATGGTAGTTCCCCCACATGATCTTGGAGGGAACGTTGCACAGTCCTCACGCTGATGTTTGTTGAGGCCCCAGCATTGGATTCCGATGTTACTTGAGGCAGTGTTCCACGTCTATCACGCGAGTTATTTCACAGCCATGCTGCTGTCATAAGTTTGAGGTTTTGCTGGAATTCCTGTAGTCACGGTACACCCTTGAAATGCTTATACATGAAAATACAAACTTTGCTTCTACTTCTACTTGCGCAATGTTATGACCTACCTCACGAGCTCTATCTATTAGATAAAGCATGTTGAAAATGAGAAAATCGTGAAAACTTGCCATTCTCATGGCAGAAATGGCTCTAGAAGCTTCCACAGATGTCTACTGCTTCATATACGGACTGGCGGATGCAACTGCTGACGTGCCTAGGTGGCTTGCTATGTATTTTGCATAGGTTCCAGTTTTTTTGGTACTTCACTGTATATTAATATGAAACTAGATGTCTTGCCATTCTCATAGCAGAAACAGCTTCTTATCGCTATATATATATATATACAGGGCCTCCTTTTGCGGCCAATACAGCGTCAATTTGTCTTGGGAATGTATATACACTGTATATACACACAATGGCAGACACAACGAATGATGTGCATAGGTGGGGTTGCTATGTATTTTCTACAGTATCCAGCACCAGGTTTTCTGGTACATCAGTGTACATTAACTCACAAACATCTATAATTGATTAACATGCCCTTGTCTCGCAGGGTGCCTGTGGGTGCCTGGGTGCCTGTGCCATCGTCAGGATTCAAGCTCGTGATCTCCTACGGATAGATCAAGCACTATACAACAGAAACAGAACTTTATTAGAATAAGCACACTGATATTCCCCCCCTGCAGACAGACCTGTTGTCAGAAACACTAACAGAAAATAATCTACACCTTCTGACTATTCAGAATTATGCATTCAGTACTGATGTAGTATAAAGGACTTTAAACAACTCATTAACTTACAGCACAAAGGAACAAGAGACACAAAAGCTTACACTGTCTGCGCTTTCATCCCGCTTTTTCTCTGTGTCTAATACGTGAGTCAGCCATGACGCACACTTGACTTAGAACACAACTACAAAGCATGCTAGACACACCAGTTCAATACAATATATACTGCGTCTGTATACTTTCTAGTCACTTTTATTATTCTAAGGGAGGATTATAACATAATTATGTTATGTTACATACTTTATTGAAATTATTGTCTCTACCCGTGACAAGGACCAGACAACAAAACATCTGACGTCATTCTGTTCCTGCGCTTTCCTTCTGATTTTGTATCACTTCAACATTTATATCAAATTACAGTACACGGCTCCATTTACTCATTTACAACGAAACTTCAGATAAATGCTGGTGAATGAACACAAACCAAAGGCATTTTCTGATGTGCTGTAGGTCTAATAAACTTTCTTTCTTTCTTTTTTTTTTTTTTTAAATCTGACCCGTTATGTAAAATGACTCTGACGTGCCGGCATTACTGTTTTCTCCAATCGAGGCACAATTCAAAGATTTCTCGTTTGATCGCCGGCAGCTAAGCGTCCAGCTCTTCGCTGGAGCGTGTCTAATGAAACAGGAAAACGGTTTTCAGATGAGGGAACGATAAAAGCGGTTTGACTTTGTATACGGCTGTGTGGTCCGGTTCCTAAACAAACAATCCGGCTGGTGAAAGGGCTAAAAATGAGACGCACATGGCGGCCCGCGTAGAAAAGTATACAGCGGATGCGAGCGTGCGTTTCCTGTGGCTTCACCTTGGAACCAGGAAACTGAAGGTCGGCTGCATAAAGATCTAGCTGCACCGCTGAATGTATCTGACCTGTGCCTGTGTGTGTGTGTGTGTGTGTGTGTGTGTGTGTGTGTGTGTGTGTGTGTGTGTGTTTATGCTGATTCCCAACTTTTCTGACTGGCATGATGAATTAGTATTTGAAATGACAACTGTCTGGACAAAGTAACTATATCCTCTTCCTCTAAACACTCACACACACACACACACACACACACACACACAGACACACAGACACACACAGACACACAGACGTCTTCTATTACTAACAGTAGAATATTATGTACAGTCAGTCATTATCCTACTGTAAATGGAGAGAATAAGTGTACAGTTTGCCTCAATTAGATTTTACACTAGACGTTGTTTGGAGTGACAGAGACGTTTTTGGACAAGAGGAAGGATTTCCAATTCAGATAAGCAGACACGCACCATTCTTCATTAATCCTCGGGCACAGGAATCACTCTTTCCCAAGCATGTGAGTCTCGTTATCAAACTGCCTCTCATTCTTTTGTACAGGATGTTGCTGATATGGGAAACAGGAGGGAGATGGAGAGAGAGTGAGAAAGAGAGAAAGAGAGAGACTTGGCCATCCAAGTAGACTCCAAATCAGATTGGCTGGGGACTGGAAGAGAGGTCAGTTAAGAAAAGGATGGGAACCAGTACAACCACACACACACACACACACACACACACACACACACACACACACTCACTCATGCACGCGCGTACAAAAAGGTCATGCAGTGTGCCAGATGACCTTTGCGGTGTTGCTTAAGGTTTATCAAGTGAACCACAGATCATGTGAAGACGCACAGAAAACCGCACGGCGGACGGATGCGAGTAAACACGGACGCTCGCATACACACACGTACACACGCACTCTGGGGGAGCGTGTGAAACCTTGCGAATGTATCCTCTCGGGGAACACAGGAAGTGCCGAGACAATGCAGAGGCTTCACATGAGGGCCAAACAACTATGACACACGCAAACACACACACACACACACACACACACACACTTTAACATGTAGAGATTCCACACATACACACACTCTGACCGTTTGAACTTTGAAACAAGTTTAATGAACTCAACCGGAGCAGTCTGTGCTTTGGGAGCTAAGCAGTCCCGTTCCATTAACGTGAACAAGAACCCGAAGCAAACATTTTAATGAATAGCGTTGCCATAGTAACCACCGAAATCACAAAAAAAAAGCACATAGCTGAACGGATTTCGGATTTTTACGCGTCGCTGTTAAGGCGGATCCTGATTTTGAGTTATAGGAAGTGTAATCCTGCGGTGCTGTGCTGGTTTTCACAAGCGTGTGTGTGTGTGAGAGAGAGAGAGATAGAGAGTAGCGTGGGAGGATATTAATAGCGCAGGAAAGCCACAGCCATGCAGACCTTCTGCATTTCAGACGCGCAGCTTTAGACGGTTGGCGTCTGATAGATTGTCAAGGCGATGGTGAGAAGAAAAAAAAAAAAAGAACCTAGACGGATTTTAGGACAGAAAATCTGAAACCTTTGATTTACAGTGCACTTCCTGTGTAAAAACCACACTTCCAGATCCACACAACAGATAAAAAAAAAAAAACACACACAACTTTCTGCTGAATAAAAAAAGCTTGGAAAGTTTTGGAGCAATTACCTTCATTTCTTTCATTGTAAAGGCAATTAGGGTGCTAGATATCTCACTTATATGCCTCATAGGCAGCTCATGGCTTTGGTTATATGCTTACATGTGTGTGTGTGTGTGTGTGTGACCACATAGCATTTAACTCAGTGATTCTGCAGCCAGGACGTAGTTTTTTTTTCTTTAAAGTTTGCTGGAGTCGACTAAACCACGTTAAGCCTATGACGTCAGTCACCAGGCAAAAGCTGATGGAACTCTTGGCTGGAAGAGAAGCGACTGGATAACTATTAGAGAGACGAGCTTGTTTTATGTCCCTTTTTCGGAGGCGTAATTATTCCCAGGATGAGTCAGAGTTCAACGTGACAATCACGGGTTCGACAGGTTTTGAAAGGACCTCGCTGCGCTCCAAGAAAGGCGATGACTCATCCGGTTATATTAAACTTTCCATTCATTAACCGGGCAAGGGACGTTCAGACCGGTGTATAAAGACAGTAACAAGTGACTGATCTTGGATATGATGGGATTGTGTTTGCTACTGATCCTGGATCAGGGATATGGGGTCTGGGACTTTAGCCTGCATACCTTTACCATTAGCCAGTCATCTGGATATGAAAAAGAAAGACTGCTAGGAACGTTGAGCTGCATACCTACTGCATTAGCCACTGTCATGCATTTGTACAAGCAGTTGTTCGATTTCAGTTTTACTTGAAGGGATTTTGGGCCTTTAGAGTTCGCTATTGACCTGGAATAAATCTGATTGAGGATCAGCCAAAAAGGTGACTCCAAACCTTAGCATGGCAGACTGACCTTTTTGGGCTAAATAACCGTTTCATTAGTCACTACTGAAGCACCGGGGGAAAAAAAAATAACCCTTTTGAATACATAGATTTACAACCGTTTACTGCTTTTACTGAACTGTATAAGACATAGAGGGAACTTTGTTCCGCATACCCATGTTAACCACTGACCTGAGATCAGAGATACAGCAATACAGCTGTTTAGTTCTGCAATATCAGTAGCTCTGATCAGATTTATAGCCAAAGTGGGCATGAAAAACTGGAAAGATTGAATTTCCAAAATATAAACAAACTGGTAATGTCATTTAAATCACCACAGCCCTGACCAGGCAGTTCCTAAGGATGAATGAATGTATAATTATCCGTTCATTTCTTTGTCCCACAATAAAAAAAAAACTGCGCCTACAATTTAGATCCATTTAGAACACGTCTCGTCATTGTGAATAGTAAAGTCGTATACGTTTATGTCTCTGGTGTAAAGCAAACTTTGAATCAGGCACCTAGAAACTTCCTAATATAAACAATTACAAATATACACTGAAGTACCAGAAAAACTAGTACAGTTAATACTTGGTAGGTGCCCCACGGGATCTTGGAGGGAACGTTGCACAGTCCTCATGCTGATGTTCGTTGAGGCCCCAGCATTGATTTCTGATTATTGCGGTTTAATAGTTGGAGCTTGTGAGATGGGTCAAAGCATTTCAGAGGTAGATGCAAAGTTTGAATTTTCACTGAATGAGCATTTCAAGGGTGTAGTGTGACTTCAAGAATTCAGGTAAAACCTCAAAATTATGACAGCAGTCTGAGACAGCTGGCAAGAACAACCGACGCTGGTCACGTTCATGCTGCTGTCGTAATTTTGAGTTTATTTATTTTGACATATCTTACAAGCTTCTATTAAACTATAAAACCAGGTTGAAAATCTTAATCATGACAACTTAGCATTCTCACAGCAGAAACAGCTCTAGAAGCTTCCATAGATGTCTACCAATGACGTGCATAAGTGGCGTTGCTATGCATTTTACATAGGCTCCAGTACCAGTTTTTCTGGTACTTCAGCGTATATCCGTTTAGAACACGTCTCTTCATTGTGAATAATGAAATCATATTCACTCACATCACTGGTACAAACCAAACATTGAATGGGACACGCAGAGACTTCCTAATGCAAACAGTCACTAATGCATGCTGAATTGGAATCAGACAGACAAACACTTCCTTCCAGGCAGTTTGGAAGAAACCATTGTACCACATACTGCTGTTATTGCCTTGGGATAATACAACCAGCAGCTCCACCAGTCCCAACGCTACTAAAAGCTCAGCAACACCTTACCCAGCCTAGTTAGTAGGCAAAGAAGCATTTATAATGGACAGAAGGATTAAACTTTGAGATATATGATGTTTGTGGCCATACAGACCCTCCAACAGTAGGCCGGTTTCCAGTTACGTCATCAGATTTTCTTTAGTTAAAGCAGACATGACAACAAGCAAGCGCTCAGAACTACAACACACACAAAGTCAAATATTCACATGCACGCCACAAAACAGTAGTTTATCAGGTACACAGTTTATCAGAGTCCACCCTGAAACCTAATACCATTTTATTGTTACACACATGGGCTGTAACAAAAATCCCACACTGTATTTAATTACTTATATTTACTCTAAACATACACCCTCATGCTCCACTGCTCGACGCTCCAGTGACTAAAGGCCACTCGTAGCAAAAGAACTAAGGAATAAAGAAGACGGGTGATCACAATAGGGCATTAGCTCGTTCGCTTTTTCCCTCTCCCTTAATTGGGCGGTGTATCAGGCTACCAGAACAACAGGTGCACTATCTGTTATGTGTAACGCACAGTCCCTCCCTGCTTCATCTTCCACTGAAGGGTGCGGCTGCTTTTCTTTTTTTCTGACAAAAGCCTCCTCCCCAAAGACGCTCTGAAGAGGACAAAAGCCGAGCGCTGAAGAGAGCGCGGCTCGAGTTACGGTGGCGTCAAAAGCTGCGCGGATCTGTAAAAAGCGCTTCTCTGAGCTACATGGAGAAGCTGAGTTTTTCAGAACAGGGCGCTTCATTTAAAGCATCCAGGTCTTCCAGAGCTCAGGTTCTAAAGCTGTATTCACTCTAGGCAGAGACAAACAGCTGCTGTCAGCTCGAGTGATTTACACCGTCCACGCTTTGGATTTTGGAAGTGCAGGATTGTGGCAGAAATGGCAGTAGACTATTTACACTCATTTATCTATTTACACTCATCTCATCGGGTGATGAACAGACTTAAAATCCATTTAATCCACTTAATTTTTAATTAACTTACATTCAAATTAAAGAAAGTTTTTGCTTTGTCTGTAAAGCTGCAATTTTGTACAGTGACGATGTAATCTTTACAGACGACTGATAAACACTTACTATTCAATCCTAACAAGTATAACACCGGGACGTTTAATCGCCTTGCACGTGACTATGTTTGCAGAAAATGGATGGACAACATGATCATTTCGTTAGCGAGACCATGTATCATAAGAGCATACGTCGAGTTAGTTAGTTAAGTGCATTATCACAGACGAAGCATCATGAACAGGAATTATCCTCGTCGTAGCACATCCTGTTCGCGATACAAAATTACAGCGCGTCATTGGCTAGCGGTGCAGCTCTGAGACGTGGTGTTCTGTCCTCACACTGCCTGTAAAACAAATTAAATCACTGGCTTGTGCACTTTGGCTGGGTTCCCCATCATCTGATCAGAATTCAGAACAAGAGTCGTGAGAACTGGCAACGTCTCTCACCATCTAGTTACCGCATCAAGGTGCATCAGATGCTATGAGGACATTAAAAATGAAACATTCGGTTAATAACGATTTTCTGGTTTGGGAACATTGTTACAAAAAAAAAACTACTTTTCTGCCAAGTGAGTAATAGCCTGGGCACAAAATCTGGGTAACTCAGGAGTCCAATAACCTCACCTGACAATGCTTCTACTAGACACTACAATGACTACATGCTTTCAGGGATTATAAATAACATGTCATTGATTTGAAGCTTTTTGGATGCATTTACTTTAGTATATATATATATCTGTTATAACCTGCTCACTATTCTGTTTCCTGTGTTTCAGCTATCAGCTGTATTTATTCTACATTCTTTGTTTTTACATGTTTACAAGTAGTTGTTTTTACATTACACATAGCTTTATTCCAAATAACAGTTTAACCAATACCAAGAGGTCAAATATAAACCCTGATTGTAAACTTTAACTCCATCACCCAGCAATCCCACTGGAGGTATGGATACAGTCAAAGAATGGTGTTTTGTAAAGATAGACAGAAAGACAATAAGATGGACAGAAAGACAGACAGACAAAAAGACAGACACAAAGGCAGACAAAGACAGACACAAAGACAGACACAAAGACAGGCAGGCAGACAGACATTCAGACAGACAGGCAGACAGGCAGGCAGACAGGCAGGCAGACAGGCAGGCAGACAGACAGGCAGACAGGCAGACAGGCAGGCAGACAGGCAGACAGGCAGGCAGGCAGGCAGACAGGCAGACAGGCAGACAGACAGGCAGACAGGCAGGCAGGCACAACGGCAGACAGACAGGCAGGCAGGCAGGCAGACACAATGGCAGACAAAGACAGACAGGCCGACATGCAGACAGAGAGAAAGACAGACAGAGACAGAAAGACAGGCAGATGCAGACACAGACAGAAAGACAGGCAGACAAACAAAAAAAAAAAGAAAGAAAGAGAAAGGATAGACAGACAGAAGGACGGACAGACAGACAAACAGACAGAAGGAAGGACAGACAGAAAGATGGACAGGAACAGACAGACAAAGACAGACGGACAGAAAGACAGACAGAACGACAGACAGACCAACAAAAATAGACAGAGACAGACAGAACAGACAGACAGACCAACAAAAATAGACAGAGACAGACAGAACAGACAGACAGACCAACAAAGACAGACAGGGTTATCAGGGGTCTCAAACTCAGTCCACAAAGGGCCGTGTGGGTGCAGGTTTTCCTTCCAACAAAACAGCCACACCTCATTCCACCTGTGTTTAATCGCAAATACACATACACACTGACACACACACATACACAGATACACACACACACACACACACAG
>JAOVYV010000019.1:2242055-2253333 GCA_025674545.1 Hassar affinis
GGCTCTCCCAGACAAAGATTTCAAAGCAGACTGGGGTTTCAAGATGTACTGTTCAAGCTCTTTTGAAGAAGCACAAAAAAATGTATCGTAGATGCAGTGGTTGGCCAAGGAAATTTAATGCAGCAGATGACAAATACATCAAGCTTATTGCCCTTCAAAATCAGATGATGTCCAGCAGCACCATCAGCTCAGAAACCAGTGGGTGCCCATCTACTGTCTGGAAAAGTCTGTCCAGAAGTGGTCTTCATGGAAGAGTTCAGCCAAAAAGCCATACCTCCAACATGGTAACAAGGCCAAGTGACTCAACTATGCACGAAAACATAGGAATTGGGGTGCAGAAAAATGGCAGCTGGTGCTCTGGACTGATGAGTCAAAATATTAAATAAATTTTTGTTGGGGGGATTTTTCCCCAATTTTCCTTCCTAATTTAGTCATCTCAAATTCCCACCCGTCAGTCCTTCCCCCCATGTCACATGACGAACTGCCAGACAGGGAGGGGGAAGCCATCGCGTGCTTCCTCTGATACACGTGACGCAAGCTGCTGCCTCTTTTTGAACTACTGCCCATGCAACTTTCGGGAGCGGTGTAGCGCGCTCGGAGGAGCAGAAGGGCTGGAGAGCGGTACAATAATAAGTGTCTGCAGGCAACAGTGAAGCATGGTGGAGGTTGCTTGCAAGTTTGGGGCTGAATTTCTGCAAATGGAGTTGGAGATTTGGTCAGGATTAATAGTGTCCTCAATGCTGAGAAATACAGGCAGATACTTATCCATCATGCAGTACCATCAGGGAGGTGTATGATTGGCTCCAAATTTATTCTGCAGCAGGACAACGACCCCAAACATACAGCCAATGTCATTAATAACTATCTTCAGCATCAAGAAGAACAAAAAGTCCTTGAAGTGATGGTATGGCTGGGATTACATAAAAAGACAGAAAGATTTGAAGAAGCCTACATCCACGGAAGAGCTGTTGTTAGTTCTCCAAGCTGTTTGGAACAACCTACCAGCCGAGTTCCTTCAAAAACTGTGTGCAAGTGTACCTAGAAGAATTGATGCTGTTTTGAAGCCAAAGGGTGCTCACACCAGATATTGATTTGATTTAGTTTTCTCTTCTGTTCACTCACTGCATTTTGTTAATTGATGAAAATAAACTATTAACACACACATTTTTGGAAGCATTCTTACTTTACAGCATTTTTCCACACCTGCCTAAAAACTTGTGCACAGTACTATATTTCTGATGATTTTGAACATTCTCCACCAACCCCAAGCCAAATTCCATTTCCCGCTCTCTGTACGAGTTGGCAAATTGTATTAGATTTAATTCTGACAGAGTAAGATCTTTATGGTCACTATTTCCAAACTAGCCAAATCTGGCAACCTGTTCATTAACTGTACCGTTCATTCCTACTCCTACCCTGACAATGTTAGCAAAATTAGTAATTAGTATTTCAACAGAATTTTATTTGCATCAAGTTGTGAATCAGAACTTTATGCAGATGAATATTTATTGAACAGCTCATATAAATGGTGATGCTCTACACCATCTGCCCCTATAGCTGAGCCACCACAGTATCTTGTAATTATCTTGATGTTAAAACTGATGTAAACTGTTTGTCGTTAAAATTAATTAAGTAAATTTTAAACCTTTTATACTAGCAACATTCTTATATACACTGTGTATTTACTGTCATGTTAATACGATTTTAAAACATGAACTCTTTTATTTTAAAGTATCTTGATGTTATCGAATAATTTCTCACTAAAAATAACGTGTAATGTCCACGGCTGCCAGAGGGCACCCGAACCGCCCTGTGGGAGGACTACAAGCCAAGACTACTACTCCCACAGGGCCCTGCAAATCGAGCACACCTGCTGGCGGCCATCTTGATTAGCTTGTTAACCCGCTCTGAGGAGTAAAAGAGGCGCATTCAGCGCTCCTCAGCACAGATCAACATTCGTCCTACTGCCTCCATGCCAGTCGTCACGACGAATCTCTTCGCTCTTTTAAATTCCTGCTAAGTATCTTGTCACTTATTGCACCTTGTATATAGTCACTCTATTTCACCTCGTCTGCTTCTTAGTGGTTTTTCTGTGTTTTTCCCCCAGTTCCCCCTGCCAGAGCGTGGTGCGTTCCTGTCTTCATCCTCATCACGAGTTTTGGATTCCTCTGAGCTTTTGAACTGAGACTTGTTTTTTGTTTACTCCCTGCTTCTCCCATTTTTGTTACCATGCTCTGTGCCTTTTTCATTTTGGACTTAAACCTGATTTTTATGAACTCTGTGCTTTTTGTGTTTTACCTGTGTAGCAATAAAATATCTGCTCTTGACTCCAGGTTGTGTGTGATCATTACATAACATATAACATTTTATAACATTTTGTGTACAGTATAACTCATGTATGTAGTGCTGTGTAAGTTATATAGCACATTTTGCAGCATTAACTTAGAACCATCTAATTCCAACATCACAATCATATTATAATTAAGGCTTTATATTGGCAAATTCTTTAAGACCTAGTTACTCTTGTAAAAGAAGACCACACTAAGTAAATGGAATACATGGTAAAAAGTGTTCATGTCTATTGCTGAGGCTGGTAAGTGCTACACTAGAAAGAGCATCTAGCTCATAAACCGAATGAATATTGCCTCAAGTATTCATTTTTTCAGGACTGCCATTTTTTTTGTCAGATTACGATTTATGGATGGAAATAACTGATAAAAAAAGGCTTGCTTTAGCTAACATCTCAAAATGTACACTGGAAGACTTGTGGTGCTTCAAGTCTATGGATATGCAGAAGGCAAAAGGATCATTAATGCATTAGCTATGCTGTTTGAAGAACTGATCCAACCCCTGTTTCTTCATCATGCCTATCAGAATAAACCATTATCTCATTGGAAAATGAGAAAGATCTGCCAGATTATGATTTATAACCAAAATTGGTCTATAGATCAATGAACACAAACAGGCTATACACCAATGTAGTGAGTGTGTTTTATAGTCTGGTTGTTTTCGCATGTATTTGCTGTTCCCCTTCATCAGAGTAGTTCATGGAATTGAATGGAAACTCACCATAAACAATAACAGTAGCTGACGCGCTACGTCTCCTTGCCACGATGTTGCTGGCTATGCAAGTGTAATTTCCCGAGTCTGAGAGTCGAGCTTCATTAATAACCAGGTTGTGATTTGCTCGTGTGTCAAAATAAACATCAACGAGTTTGCTGACTGGTTCATCGTTCTTCATCCATTCCACCTAAAACAATAAAGAGAAATAGAATGCGTCAGCAAAATAGTAAAACCTTTTTCAATTTGGTGTGATAACTGCAATCCTTTGAAATTATTACTTGTCACACTGTAGATAATCCCTATAAAATCTTGGTTGAATTCTATAACAGTGGGATAACATGTTATGCAATGAAGATCATCAAACAACAGACCTGCAATAAAAGAACATTTTTATGTTCTGCTTATATCATCAATCAGGGCACACACACATACACATATACATTGATGTATATTAGAATATATTGGGCAGCAAGTAAACAGTCAGTTCTCTGTGTTGGAAGTGGGAAAAATGTGGAAGCTTAAGGATCTGAGCAATTTTGGACAAGGGCCAATTTGACTGGGTGAGAGCATCTCCAAAATAGCAGGTCTTGTGGGGTGTTTCTGGTATGCAGTAGTTAGTACCTACCAAATGTGGTCTGAGGACGGACAACCACTGAGCCAGCAACTAGGTCATGGGTGTCCGAGCACCCTTTGACACAATGCATGTGGCGACCAAAGGCTAGTACTCCTGGTCTGATCCTTTAGAAGTACTGATATTGCACAAATTGTTTAAAAAGATCATTCTGGGTTTAATAGAAAGGTGTCAGAACACACAGTGCATCACAGGTTGCTGCATATGGGGCAGAGTAGCCATGGACCAGTCAGAGTGTCCATGCTGACCAGTGTCTACCAAAGCACCTACAATTGGCACACAAGCATCTAAACTGGACGATTGACCATTGAAAGAAGGTGGCTTGGTCTGAGGAATCACATTTTCTTTAACATCACATGGGTGGCCACATGCATGTGAGTCACTTACCTGAGGACGGGATGCACTATGCGTAGACAGAAAGCCAGTGCAGACCGTGTGATTTTCTGGTTAATGTTACTTGGTTGTATGGGTCAGGAATGATTTGAAGAACATGACAAACAGTTCAAGGTGTTGACTTGGCCTTCAAATTCCCCAGATCTCAATCCAATCAAACATCTGTGGGATGTGGGATGGAATAAACAAGTCTGATCCATGGCGGCCTCAGAGCTGTTTTGGTGACACAAGTGGGACCTACCTACCACATAATATTAGGCAGGTGGTGACACAATTTTGATGATTTTGCCTCTTTAAGTGACCACAGTGGATTTGAAATTTTTAAATGAAATTCAGACATACAGCTTTAATTCAAGGGATAGGCAAAAAATATTGCCTTAAGCTTTTAGGAATTACAGCCATCTTTTTTACATAGTCTATTTCCACAGGCTGAAAAGTAATTGATTGATTAAGCAATTAACTGATTAAGCAGTTTCATGGCCAGCTGTGGTCTGTTTCATTTCTTCATGACAAATTTCATTCATAACAAATAAATGAGATAAAGGTTCTGGTGTTGATTAGGTGTTGAAATTGCATTTGGTTGCTGTTCATGGGAACACTCAACATGGGGTCCAAAGAGGTGTCGGTGTAAGTTAGGATGAAAAAACAAAACTATCAGTGAGATAGCAAAAACGTCAGGGGTGGCCAAATTATCAATTTGGTACATTCTCAGCAACACCAAAAGGCATCGACTATGGGAGCAGGCCAGTTTTTTTTTCTGCATGAGCAGGTGGGATTGGACAGGCTTTTGTGAGATTAGAATCTGTCTGGGATTAAAAGTCTGTGGTAAATACTTGAAGCACCACTGTGAAAAAAAATCCATTTGATTTATTAACAGCCATAAATTAACCTCTAATAGTTAACCATTAAAATTTTTTCCATGATTCACTAATGTTAACTGCTTATCCAGACCTGGACTTTCACACATTTTTGTCTTTTACACACTGACACACACACACAGAGAGAGAGAGAGAGAGAGAAAGAGAGAGAGAGAGTGAAATAGAAGGAAAGAGCTGGCTAATAAGCAGCTGTCTACCTGACTAGCAGAGAGGCAGACGAATTTGAAGCAAAATCCACCATGAACCAAGACATCAGTATCATTCCATCAGTAACATACTGACAGATAAAGAGCAATACAGAAGAAGAGGTCTGCTGAACACTTGAGAAAAAAGAAAAAGCGAAGCTATTCGGTATAGAAAACATATTGGGTGAGTCTCAGGTTAGAGATCATACTTTAAGGAGTGTATGAGGAATTCCACAGTACTTGTAATGAGTGTAAAGGTGAAGTTATGTCCAACTGTAATTGATTTCTTTCACTCCCAAAGCTGTCCTTTCACATGCTGATTTATGAGTGTGTCTTTCGAATATTAAAAACATTGTGACTTTGGATCAGATGGGAGAAGATGTTTTTTGTGTCCTGTGCGAGAGGATTCTGAGGTCACAAATAAGCCTACAGGAGCATAGACATATCCTCTTCTCTCTCTTTCTCTCATACGCTACCCCCTCCTTCCACACTCTATCCGAGCTTTTAGATAATAATAATGGACAAAGAAGAATCGATATTTCAGCTGTCAGCGTGTGAGTGGAAAAATGTGTCTCATGCCCTGTTTGATGGCCAGAGAGAACTCTTTTATCAGAAGCTTTCTATTTCACTCTTTTCTTGGTTCCACTCCACAGGTCCTGGAGATCTTCTGAGTTCATTCATTCTCTATCTCTAGAATAGTGATTAGATGGTTTCTTTCAAGCCTCCTATAATGGTGTCTCATCTTATACTCATGGACATAAATAAAACACTGATGATGATGATGATGGCATATTGATGCTACAACAGTTACATCTTACCTCTTACCAGTCATTCTTGGGAAGCTAAGAATCCTTAACTGTCAAGAGAACCCTTGAATGATTACTTAAAGAGTGCAGGATAAAGTGGTTAGTAAAGATTAATGAATAAAGGAATAATTGTCAGAACGGCTTCATTTCTTCATGGCATGGATTCCATAAGATGCTGGAAACATTTCTTGGTGATTCTGGTCCATTTTGATAAGATTGCATGTACAAATCATGTACAGATTTCCACAGCACTTCCATGCTGCAAATCTCACATTCTACCCATAGCAAAATAGTTCTTTTGGTTCAGATCTGGTGACTGGGAAGGCCAATGAAGAACACTAAACTCATTGCCATGCTCATGAAACCAGTTTGAGATAACTTTTGCTTTGTGACATGGTGCATTATCATGCTGGAAGTAGCCATTAGAAGAAGGTAAATTGTAGCCATGAAGGGACGGACATGGTGACAATACTCAAATAGGCTGTGGCATTCAAGCGATGATTGATCGGTATTAACAGGTCCCAAGTGTTCCAAGAAAACATTCCCTAGACTATTACACTTCCTCCACCAGCTTTGACTGTTGATAAGTCCAAACCAGGTTAAGTCCAAGGATTGATCCTGCTGGTACCAAATTCTGACCCTACCATCTGTGTGCCTCAGCAGAAATCAAGATTCATCAGACCAGCCTGCATTTTTCCAGTATTCAGCTGTCCAGTTTTGTGCCTGCTGCAGCCTCAGCTTTCTCTGCTTGGCTGGCAGAAGTGGAACCACATATGGTCTTCTGCTGTTGTAGCCCACCCACCTCAAGATTTGACATGTTGTTCGACATTCTGAAATGCTTTTCTGCTCAGCACAATTTTACAGAGTGATTACCTGAAGTTACTGTACCTTTCTGGCAACTCAAACCAGTCTGGATATTCTCCACTGACCTCATCAACAAGGCATCTTTCTTTATTGCATCATTCTGGGTAAATTCCAGAAACTGTTATGCATGAAAATCCCAGGAGATCAGCAGTTAAAGAAATATTCAGACTTGCCCATCTGGGCTATGAGGCTATGGTCAAAATCACTGAGATCACATTGTTCTCCATTCTGATGCTTGACGTGAACATTACCAGAAGATGCTGTCCCATAATCAGTAGGTGTACAGGTGTTCCTAATAAAGTATTTGGAGAGTGTATATTTATATTTCTGTGTAAATATACAGTATATATACTTCCTGTATGCAGGGGACGGGCCAAATGAGTGTTTATATAGAGCTTAAACTTAAACTTTTGGCAAGCTGATTGGTTGCTTCATATTTTCAGACGGGATGTGGGTCTTTGTGCCCTGAGCACACCCACTTTTTTGGGAGCGTATCAGTACAGTTTTTATTTCTGTTCCTACTGTTATTGGTCCCATGTTACTGATGGTTTGACTTTCACTCTGTTTGCTTAATGGTCTCTTAAAATGGGTAGTTCTTATGCTCTTATGGGGCAGTGCAGCTCAGTGGTTAAGAAGTTGGACTACTGACCCAGAGGTTGTGAGTTCGAATCCCACCACAGTCAAGCTGTCACTGCTGGGCTCCTGAGCAAGGCCCTTAACCCGCGACTGCTCAGTTGTGTGAATAAGATAAAATGTCAATGTAAAATGGGTTCTATTTAACTGGAACAAGTGCTGGTCATTGGGAGTGCTATTTATGAAGAGTGCTTGAACCCTGTCAGTCACTGCTTGCAGCAATATTGACTATAATTTGGCACTACTACTACTTATTAATAATAATAATACATATTTATGACTATTATTATTCCCAGTTATTATTCCACTTTCTGTCTCCCTCTGTTTTGCATCCATGACCCATTTTTAAAGCCTCTGTGAGTCCTTTGAGAGACTGATGATGGGCTGATGAGAAGACAGAAACAGAGGAATTTTGTCCCTTCTTTGTACCCAGAGAATGAAGGAAACTGCACTTTTTGAAGTGTCACATACATTCTAATTAAAGCCCTGCAACAGTACCCAAGAACTATGCAACTAAAGCAACTTTTCTACACCTGGAAATACAGCTGAGAAATCGGGGTTAATTTTTCCCCAGTTATTAGTAGCCATGTAGACCTCAGAGAGCTCCACGGCTTTGATGTCGCATACGAAGATGAAAGAGTGGAGATCTGAGGTCGCAGCTGTTTAGGAATAAGAGGGAATATCTAACCTATGTGTGTGCACAAGCATCAAACTGAATCACAAAGCACCCAGAGCAATTGAGGTGATGGTCAAAATGGCTTTCAAGTAACAGAGGCACAGAGAGATTAAGGCGAGCAGATGTTGGAAACTGTTACAGGTTATGGTTGCATCATAATTGAGACATTGACAACCCTTATGTGAATTGTGTGAAAGTGAGTATAAAGGTTCATTTTTTCATTGAATGAAACCTTGGCAATGAATCAAGGCACACAGCCAAACAGGTCAATACGATTAGTGTCAGGTACAACAGCTCATAATATTGTCATTCTGGAGCTGGAATCCATTGACATTCATTCACCGGGGAAGTGAAAGTGACAGGAAGGCAATTACAGGACTATGCCTGGCTCAATTAAACCCCAGTTTGGGCGATACCTCTGTATGCTGCTATTCATATCCATGTTTAAAAACGGCAAGACGACTTTCACTAAAATTGCATTAAAGAAACAAACTTCGACAGGCACTCGATGCTTCGTACATCTGACACCACTTCATTGTCCTCAGATGTTCCCGTGCTCCTGACTTAAATAATTACCGACTGTTCTTGCCTCATCAGGCAAAATGATAAATTGCATGGCACAGAGAAGTCTGCGCAATGCAATTATGGGTTTTCAACGTTATTGGGATATTTATTTTTTGACTTCCTCATCACAACTGATCGCCATCATCTCTACAGTGACAGATAATGTGACATTTTTATTTCCATAGTGGCATATCGGTTTTCATTATGCTAAGCACCGTTTATCTCATTCTCATTTCACGCTTGATAAGAATCAACACAATGTTCTTTAAATAGAGGGGAAAAAAGCAAAGGTCAGAAAGTGCCAAAACAAACAAAACTAACACAAGAGTGGACATGGTGACCTTTAAATTTTTTTTTAATTGAGCTCTATTTGCTCTTTTCCTCCTTCACAATTAACCATTTTAGTTTCCATTTTAGTAGCAGGATCTGGCTTGTAGTTACACATTCTCTTGACTAAAAGGTACCAGGTTGGCTCTACTGTTTATTTCTTTTTCTTTTTTTAAGTCAAAATCATACCCAACAGTCATTTTGGCATTGTTTTAAATACAACAGATGGCATATTTAGCTAAATTATGTTTTCAAATGCCACGGACAGTCAGAAACCTGGATTCTGGCATGCGGGGAAACTGGTCAAACCTAAGGATGGCAAAAAGTGTTACATCCTGATGCTACATCCTTGTGAGTCCTTGGGTTAGTTTTTTCTGTCCTTGTCATCCTTTCACTTCAAAAGAGGTCAGATACTGTATCCACATGCTTCTATCACAAAATAAAGCCATAAAAGAGCTGCATAATTTTTATATTTCTCAACCAACTTCCTTATATGCAAGAGTTTATGATCTATGTGGAGAACTTCAGCTACTTTGAATCTCAAAAGTTAGGCTATAATCACTTCCACAGGAAGTTTGAGGAGTTTGCTTAGGCTTACATGAAACGAATAACATTCAAAGTACATCAATATACCTCGTGATGAGGAATTGTAATTTATTTATTCCTGCGACCCCCCTTGTCTTACTGTCCCAGGTTGTAAAAGCAGTTAGGCACAAAGTTTTTAAGCACACTTGTGCAGGTTTTATGCCGACTGGTTTTTGAGACATTGACATCAAAGTATAAACTTTATCCACTCAGCTGTTCTGTACTCTGAGGCCGGGAGCCGATGCAGCAATGAATGTTGGTCTGTATGGCTGATAGCAGTGTATTTATCACACATTTTCCTTAACTTCACGTTAATGCTGGGGCATCTGTGACTTGCATTAAACAAATAAATAAATGGCAACCCCTTTGCAAATGTGATTCTCAAGACATCGGTGGAGATGCTCTAGCAGTAGGTGGAGATCTTCAAATGGGGGGGTCGGTATCATTACAATGAGTTTGTTTATGATGTAGGAGATGATACAGGTTCCGCATGGATCATTTAAGCTCATGTTTTCTGAAATAAGCAGCATACAAAGAACCGACTGGGTTTTCATGTTTTAAAGTTTGTGTTTGCTATGGATAGATAGATGGATAGACAGATAGATGGATAGATGGCTAGATAACCTTTATTGTCATTGCACAGAGTATAAGGAAATTAAGCAGCAATCCCAATGTTGTTCACACAAAACTGTCTGAAATAGAAAGATTAAACTAAGCTAGTGCAAGAATAAAATATAAGTATAAAATATGTTTATAGCAGCGGCGTGAACTCCAGTGCCTCAAAACCTGAAAAATGAAAAAAAAAAAAAAAGATACTTGGGTGTTCTGCTGCAGTTGTCTGTTGTGCTAAATATATCTACATAGTGCTGCTATAAACTCTTATTTTCCGTTTTTGGTTGGGAGCATGGTAATTGAGAGAGTTGGCATTTGTACATTTGATGTTGGTTGTCTGTTTTAATGTTTTGCCGTTTTCATCCCTTGGCTGTTTATATTTGTGGCAGAGCTCCAGACCCAATATGGAGAGTTAAGTTTCCCCAGGCCCTGATCCACCATGCGTGAAGCGTGTCAGCTTGATCACTGCCTGTGCATGTTGCTCTCATCCATGGCAGAGAGTTTGTATGATCATTGTGACTGGTTCTCTCTGTGTTTCTGGAAGAAGGCACTATGAATTTAAGCTTATTATTATATTCAAAACTCTTTGTAGCTTAAGCTTAGCAAGCTAGGTATTTTAATACTTTATGTACTAATTCTTGTGAGACATTATTGCCCAAAACCCTGACAGTATTAGGCTAAAGTACAGGACTGTGCAATAGACACCCTGCTGTTTTTAGGTTTAACTTTTGTTATTGATTATTATTTTATTTTTTTAGTTCTGCATCATTGACTATATTTCCAAATGTTACTTTTCCAACAAAATCTTTTATGTTACACAAAAATATTTGTATGTCTGTAATGAAAGCAACACATTACACACCAGACCACTTTTCAGACAAAAAGCATAATGAACCCTGCTGGATTTTGCATGCAAAAAAAAAGAAGTAAGTGTGACAGTCAAAGTCTCATGAACAGCTGTGGCAGATGCTAAGACTTTTGCACACTAATGTACAGGGGTTAGACAATGAAACTGAAACACCTGTCATTTTAGACCACAATAATTTATTAGTATGGTGTAG
>JAOVYV010000019.1:2307564-2319288 GCA_025674545.1 Hassar affinis
CACAGAAAGGACCCAGACCGCCCCACCCGGGGATCGAACCCAGGGCCTTCTTGCTGTGAGGCGACAGTGCTACCCACTGAGCCACCGTGTCGCCTAAATGGATTAGTAATGTACAAAAAAAACGCAATAGGCAACCATTACAAAGACCTGACAGTTAATAGTGGAGAAACCTTCCATAAATGTTAATTAAACATCTCCATTATCAATGCTTACATGCTTTATTCCTACATGTTCCTCTGAATGAGACACTTCTTTAAAAATATGAATGTATTATATTGATTTATAACGATTAATATGATTTGAATTACTGCTGACACGATGTTCTGAGCTGTGCTGTTATAGAAAACCAATCTTATTCGAGAATTCAGTAACATGTATTATTCTTATTATTCTTTTTATGATGATATGTACGTAAACGTGTCTGAAGATAATCAAAGCAAGTGAAGAGTTGTTTTTGGACCACTTCAATAATGTTAGCTTCAAGTTAAAATATTGATGCGACTTCAAAATGCTTGACTCAGATATTACAAATGCACTTTCTGTTGCTGCAGGCTTTCATCTCACACTGCCCTCACTCCCTTTCTTCTAAATTATGACTTTTCCCTACACCTCTAGACCTTGCACAGCAAAATCCTTTGTGCTATATTGTACAGCAGAAAAGACTTTTTTTAGTAACCAAATCAGTCTCAATAAAAATGGCCCATTTCAGAACAACAAAGAGGTTGTTTTTGGTAAAAAAAAAAAAAGTTTTTAGTAAACCTGTAAACCGTTAAGACTGAATGGCTTCTATGTACTAAATAGCAAAAAAATCCATTCTTACAAAAGATCTTCCCTCAGCTGGTGTTTGTCTCAAATGCCAGTCCAAAAGGCAGCTCAATACATGTTCAACAGGGCTGATATCTGGAGAGTACTAAGGCCATAGCACATAATTTGCATAATTTTCAAACTCAAACCATTTAAGTGAGCCCTTGTACCCTTTGCATTAGTTTGGGTTTTTACTGTATCCAATATAACTGTGTCTGTGCTGGGAACAGCAGTGGATGTAGATGCAAAAATGGGCTTTTAATAAACAGAGCAGAATGTCAAACAGGTTGGAAACTTCAGGAAAAAAATATCATAGGTTAAGGCGATCAGCAAATAGAAGTAGATTCACAAAACCAGAAGAGGAGCTCAAAGTCAAATCCAGACTACCAGTAACAATGAAAGAAAGGTTTGGCACACCAGGAGAAAAATTCACTAAATGATTCTCTGCAGTTTGTGTCAGACAGAGGTCTTTTTTTTATCGCATGGGTGATAACAGCATACAATTCTATGTGAAATCAGAATTCAGGGGTACTAGAGTGTGATACCTGGGCGCTGTGGTCCAGAGAAGCCATGTTTGCAGACCATGGGGCAGAATGGGAAGTCAAACCTGTTGCTGATTCTAGCATAGACATGACAGTTTGAACTTTTTCTGAACTGCTTCGAATCTACCTGTTTAATAATTCTTCTAAAAGAACAGAAAAGAAGGCCCCGGGTTCTTGTGGAGTCTGAATGTCCTCCTCGTGTCCACGTGGGTTTACTCCGGGTACTCCGGTTTCCTCCCACAGTCCAGTGTGCGTGAGTGTGTGCCTTACGATGGATTGACGCCCTGTCTAGGGTTGTTCCTGCCTTGCGCCCTATGCTGCCGGCTAGGCACCGGCTCTCCCGTGACCCTGAAAAGGAATAAGCGGTTAAGAAAATGAATGAAATGACTAGGCTTATGCAACACCCTCCTGGCTGGACTTCTTATGCATACCATCAAGCCCCTGCAACTGATCCAGAATGCTGCAGCTTGACTTATATTCAACAACCAAATTCAGTCGTGTCACTCCCTTGTCTCCCATCCAGACTTTTCTATGTCCTGGCACCAAGGTGGTGGAATGAACTCCCCCCTGAGTGTCCAAACAACAGAGTCTTCAAATGCCAACTGAAGACTCTTTAGAGAGCACTTGAATGAGCACTAACTCAAAGCTGTTACCACTCTTACAGCAGTTATTGTATTGACTATACTATATCTTGTTCATCACTGCTTTTATGTAGCTTAGGAAAAATTTTTTGGTTATAAAACTTGTTCTGTTTTTCGTGATTTGTGTATTAGGTATTGTATAGCTAATTTCTAGCAGTATCATAGCTCAAAGTACCTCAATTTTGGGTCTACCAGCAATAGCTTTCGATATTCCAAGTTAATGACTAAGCACTTTTCACTTTTGAGTCAGTCTGGATAAGAGCGTCTGCTTTTTTCTGTCTTATTGTGTCTAATATATGGGTGTTTTGCATGTTTTTGTCTCTATGTTTTGTTGTGTCTAATCTTTCCACTTCCCATGTTGTCCACTGCTACAGCATTTCACTGTGTATGATCTAACTGAATGTTCTATTATGTTCCCTCTGGTTGTCTTCTATCCCTTTTTGCCCTTGTCCTTCTCTGGCTGTGTGTCATGTCGGTCTGACCTGTCCTCCCTGACTATGTTTTAACTGTTTTTCTTTGTGCTCTCAAGTTGTGTTTCAGTGTTCCTGATGTACCCTATCCTCTCTGGCTATGTTTCATTACCCTTGTCTGTTCTTTTACGGTTTATTGACACCAGCCCACATCCTGAGTCATGAACACATCTGCCAAGAGGGAAATCAATGCAGGCTGAATCACACAGCGACAGAACACACAACCAGCAGAGAGAGGATGAGGGCCACAACGTGACTCGCACACAAGCAGATACATATGCGTACACACAGGCGCGCACACTTAGACACGCTCTCACTGAATTTGCTTCATGCTTAGATGTAAGCTTTAAGGCTTACACCAATCAGGCATAACATTATGACCACCTCCTTCTCTACACTCATTGTCCATTTTCTCAGTTCCACTTTCCATATAGATGCACTTTGTAGTTCTACAATTACAGACTGTAGTCCATCTGTTTCTCTACATACTCTATTAGTCCCCTTTACTCTGTTCTCTAATGGTCAGGACCCCCACAGAACCAGCACAGATCAGGTACTATGTGGGTGGTGGATCATTCTTAGCACTGCAGTGACACTGATGTGGTGGTGGTCTGTTAGTGTGTATTGTACTGGTGTGAGTGGATCAGACACAAATCAGTGCTGCTGGAGTTTTTAAACACTGTTTTCACTTACTGTGCACTCTATGAGACACATCCACCATATTGCTCCACCCTGTAAATGTAAACTCAGAGACAGTAACTTATCTGTTTTTGCAGAGTTTGTATTAGTCATCATCTAATCCTTCATCAGTGCTCACAGGATGCTGCCTACAGGATGGTGGGGACTGGACATTTTTGGTTGTTGGACTATTTTCAGTCCACTCACAACAGTACAACACACACTACCACACCATCACCACATCACTTTCACCGCAGGGCTGAGAATGAGCCACCACCAAAATAGTACCTGATCTGTGGTGGTTCTGTGGGGGTCCTGAACGTTGGACACAGAGTAAATGGGACTAACAGAGTATGTAGAGAAACAGATGGACTACAGTCTGTAATTGTAGAACTATAAAGTGCATCTACAATGTAAGTGGAATTGATAAAATGGACAATGAGCATAAAGAAAAGGAGGTGGTCATAATGTTATGCTTGATCGGTATATCTTGCCATAGTCAAAGTGATCAAAATCATATCTCTGTATTTCTCTTAATCATTTCTCTGTATCTCTGCTAGTATGAAAGCCCATCTGATCAGATTTATAAAGCCTAAGCTAGAATGCTGTAGGTATAAAGTTAATTAATGGTGTCCTTCTGTTGTACATAATTTCTACCCCACCTCCATTCATCAATAGACAGTGATTGTGTTCACAATAACCATAATGTTTGCAATAATCTGAGCCAAAACAAATCCTAATCATAGTTTAGATAAACAGACCTTTTTCTAGACTAGTACACATCGTCAGCAATTACATTCTTTAGTATTTTTGATTTTGCAGACTTGTATTCTGTGAACTTTTATTCTTTTATTTCACTCAACAGAACCTCTCAAGCTCTCACAGGGTGGTGACTTCACCCACTTCGCTATTTAGACCTGATCAGTGGAGTGCTGCACAGATAGTTGTCTTTCTGGAGTTCCATCAGCAAGACCTGGCTGCCTTCTTCCTACAAGTACACCTTGCCAACCCTGCCCCAATGTTGGGCCAATAATGGGCCTCTATACTGTATATAAGGTGGATTTAAGGGTGCCTGAAAGTAACATTGTGACATTGGTAGTCAGCCAATGTTGGATCAAGCTTGGCAGTAATCCAAACCTATGCCAATGGTCTCAAGATTATATTCAGAGGACAAACACTAACATCCAAAACAGCCAATATCATTTTGCTAACTGGTTGTGGTCTTCAGAATGTTTTTGGTATCTATCTCTGATCTATACCTCCGCACAATGCTGCGTTGAAGATCTTGTGCCTTGTGCCCAAGCCTTTTTTGCTTGGACTTGCATTATCAGCAGGAATATATTACTGTATAGTCAGTTGTTTATTCATTCATTCATTATCTAAGCCAATTATCGTGCTGCTGGGTCACAGGGGTGCTGGAGCCTATCCCAGCACTCACTGGGCAGAAGGTAGGGAAACCCCCTAGACATGTCACCATAAATCACAGGCAGACACATTTACACTTAGGGGCAATTTAGAATTTCCAATTGACTGCATGTCTTTGGCCTGTGAGAGGAAACTAGAGCTCCCCAAGCACATATGAGGAGAACATACAAACTCCAGAAAGACAGGGCCCTGGCTGTCAAGCCAGAGAATCGAACCCTGATCTTTCCTGTTGTGAGGCAACAACTCTACCCACAGCACCAATTTGCTGCCCATCTGAAGTCTTATCTAATCAACTTAATTTACCACAGGTAATGGAAAGAGCTCAATTTTGAGTGTCATAGAAAATGGTATGATTTTTTTTAGTAAATGTAATTGTACCAAGTGCAGATAGTTATATGACAGAGTGGCCTGGGGATGAAAAGGTCTAAAGACTGAAGGTACATGCCTGGGTCTCATTTCAAAAGCTTAATTTATATGACTTTTCTTGTTCTTGACTGTCAGCTGTGTATTCATGTCTGGATTTACAGAAGCCTTTGAGCTTGTTAGAAAAAAGACCAACTGCACTAGGGGATATTCAATGAAATAAAACTCAGTCATGTGTAATTTCCAAGCAAACTAAACTTATAAGTTAATCTAGAATGGCAACATACATGTATGTTTTGGACCAACCTACTCTGTGTTAGGTTAATGTTGAACAGTCATGCTGTATAGAAAACCACAGATATACTGCCATGACTCTTCTTTACAAATTTCTGCCAACTCAGCACTTAAGTTAAATGTTTAAAGGTAAAAATGGCCAAAGGGATTGAATCCATTTTAGAATAAAGCAGTAAAGTAAAAAAAAATGAAGGGTTCTGAATGCAGTGCCTACAAAGTTTACATACACTTCAGCCACATTCAATAAAACAGTCTTTCACAATTCCTGACATTTAATCCTAGTATATATTCCTTTCCTAGGTGAGTTAGGATCACTGCTATAATCCAAAATCTGAAATGTCAGAATACTTCTAAAGAAAATGATTTATTTCAGCTTTTATTTCTTTCAACACATTCCCAGTGGCTCAAATGTTTACATACACATGGTTAGTATTTGTAGCATTGCCTTTAAATGGTTGAACTTGGGTCAAACATTTCGGGTTGCCTTCCAGAAGCTTCTCCATGAACTGATGTAAGGTTTGTAGCCCCCCTTGCTCACACATGCTTTTTCAGTTCTTCTGATACATTTTCTATGTTATTGAGGTCAGGGCGTTGTGATAGCCACTCCATTACCTTCACTTTGTTGTCCTTAAGCCATTTTACCAAGCTAAGTATGCTTGGGGTCATTGTCCATTTGGAAGACCCATTTGCACCCAAGCTTTAACTTCCTGGCTGATGTCTTGATATGTTGTGTGGTATCTCTTGTGCAGTGATGATGCAAAGTAGTTGAGGTAAAGAAGCTCTGCTGACACGTCTTCTTCTTTGTAAAGGAATTTATTAATACAAATAACAAATAATAACTTGGAGAGTGCCGTGCAGCCAAATTCGACGACTCTGAAGGAAAAGGCTAGTCTGGATTCTTATATACCAAGGGGATCATCCTTGGCGTCATTCAGTCAGGGCATATAGATTAATTAAGTCATTTTTGCACTACTCTCAATGTATAGCTTCCTTTGTTCACAATCAAGACCATATTTGCCTTGCATTTGATTTAATCAACAGGCCCCAAACTCAGGAAACACCAAATCAAGATGGCCACAGGCACTCCGAATGTCGTGACCATACCAGATTATGATTAATTACCAGAGAGGCCTCAAGGACCTTTCTGTGCATTTCTAAAAGAACACTGAAGGCCAGACACTACAGTTGCTTCAATATCTCTACATAATTTTCCTTCCTCATACTTAATGGCATCTATTTTGTGAAATAGAGCATTCCCTCCTGCAGCAAAAGCACACCCACAACATGATGCTGCCACCCCTGTGCTTCAAGGTTGAGATAGTGTTCTTGGCTTTCCTCCATATATAATGATGGAAGTACCTGTTTTTTATTGTGGTTTAGGAAAGATTGCTTCTTCCTTGGTGAGCAGGCTTTTAGGTCATGTCGATACAGGACACACGTTACTGTTGATATAGATACTTTTTGTACCTGATCCCTCCAACATCTTCACAAGATCCTTTGCTGTTGTTTATGTTCGCACCAACGTAAGCTCATCTCTAGGTGACGGAACATGTTCCCATGGTGTTTAAATTTGTTTTAGGTGTTTAAGCAGATTAATTTGGTACCAGTCATTGAAAATTGCTCCTGAGGATGTACCACACTTGGATTTTTCAATAATGTCAAATAAAGGGGCAAGTAGGCCTTGGACAAAGACCTTAAAAACTGCCAAAGGTAGTAACAATTAACTTAGATTATGTTAGTTAGCCTATCAGATGCTTCTAAAGCAATGACTTCATTCTCTGGAATTTTCCAAGCTCATTTCCATGCTCATTGTGTACTGTAGAATGTTGAGATGGAATCTGTGGAGGGGATAAATATGAGTTTATGACTTCAACCTAAGGATATGTGACTTCAACTGTCATAACACCATTCAGAAAATGCAGAAGTGGTAACTGGAGAACTTTTCATTAATGCTTCATTTTTCTGTTTATTATACTCTTCCCTAAATAACGGTATAATAAAGTGGCTTTTAAAGCCTCCCCCTCCCATACACTGCTAAAGTGCTAACTCTATTAATACACTGCACTCCACTGAGAGCACTGCTCCCTTTTTTTCCTCAATGCTAAACAAACCGCTATTGAGTCGCACCTGGAGGATTGGTGCTAGTCAGCAACTTTATCAACAACACAGAGTGAAGGAGAGAGTGAGAAATTCAATTGTGTTATGATGATGGATGTACCTGTCGACAAACAGCAAATACCATCATCATCTGGGGCATGAAGAGTGCGAAAGCAAGAGTACAAAATATAAAGTCTTTAGAAAGCAAGTTAGGGTTTACACACTAACACAAACTGAGCTAGCCCTATTATTATTTTTATTGTTTATCTTTCCTTATTATTATTATTATTATTATTATTATTATTATTATTATTATTATTAGACACACTACTTCACCAGCTCTATATACCATTACCACCTTAACTCTCATTGTATTACATTTCTTGCCGGAGGCTACAATATATATACCCCATCAATATGGATCTAAGTTCCTAGATAAAGGACCATTTTAGTAAATTTGTTGATAAAACCCTAAAAGTTTTAGGGTTTGTTTTTCTACACATATTAAGCTCTTTCACATAAATGAATATGACTCAGTGGTTTGGGCTCTGTAGTCTGTAAGTTTAAATCCCATGCTGCCTCTTTTGGTTCCTTGAGCAACGTCCTTATCAGCCGAAATCAACTGGATACAATTTAGCCTTTGTAAAATGTAAAAAGAATATATGTAAATATTACAAGGATGGAGTCTTATACACATAAAGCCAGTGTATAGCTAGGTTTCCTTCCAGCCAAATAAGTTACAAGTTTAGGGCTCTAACTGAAGGGCCCTTGACACAACTTGAACTGAAAAATCCCCAGGAAACAACTATGAGGCCTATTATTAAAAATCATATGTTACAGTGTGGGTTCTACACTTCACCTGGTTTTGATGAAGTGTGCTTTGGTCCTTGAGCTATGAGTTTAATATAATGAGATTGAAATAGAGAGGGAACAGATAGAGCATGGAAGAACTGTATAAAAGAGGGGGAAAAATGCCACAAGATATTTTGTTGGCAAACTTTGTACAGCAAGCTGTAGGTGTGACTGTGTGTGTATGTGTGCGCGCACAAACATTTGTGTGTGTCTGTGTGTACTTGAATGTAGTTTGGCCCTAAACCAGTACTTAATGCAGCTGCTTTAATGCTTTAATGTAGCTGCCAACACAAGGCCATCATTCATCATAAGACACTCTCGAATCTTAGGCTCTGCCAAACTGGAGGGAAATTCATTGAATCCTGAAGTAGAAACGCTAAATGAATGAGTTTGCACAAAGGCACACAATACTACTTGCCCTCTGTATTGATACATTTACATATTTATTGATTTTGTTAGAAGGAATAAAGGTTGCTAAAATTTCTCATGTTAGATAACAGAGAGAGAGAGAGAGAGAGAGAGAGAGAGTGAGAAGAAAAGCTGTGCAAAGAGCAAATCATCACCAGAAATGTAAAAAAAAACAGAAACAGAAACAGCGCTTCTTGAACTGGTAACAAAATTGTTCAAGAAATAATAACTAGCAATAGCAAAAAGTTGTTTTGCTTTACATGACAAATCCGTGTCGATTTGAATAATTTATTAACTGTTGACTGTGACCGTATTGTATGTTTAAACGGTAATGCGTGTCCACTCCTAGCTACGACTAATACTATACAACAAGCTCTTGAAAATCTTGCAAGGAATAAAACATGATGGGGACACTGTTAGAGGAAAATAATCACAGGAACAACACGGTATGCAGAATTCCTATACAGTTACCTTTAATGTTATGGAACATCCATGTTAGTCAACCAAACAAAACAGAGAAACTGCAAAGCTCACCATCCCAAAGGCTTTCTTGGGTCTTAAAAAATCTAACTTACCTCTTACTTAATCTGACTGTTATAAAGAGCTGACAATGGAGACTCCTTCCATAAAATGTTAAATAAACATCTCCTCACAGATATCACATATGCCGTATACAACAGTCACACACATAATGTAATCTGTTTATATGGATCATATGAGTTGTTAGTAGAAACACTACAAGTTGATTGTATTAAGATAAATCTAGTATTAGAGCTGTTCTATTATAGAAAATGTATTCAAACTTTCTGACTAATCAGAATCAAGAATTCAACAGTGCAGTGTTACAAGTTTATTTATTTAATATTTAGGTTGTTCAGTGATGTAATACCATGCATAGGGCTATGTCCAGTATGTAATAATCTACTAGACTATAAGACTACAGTGTAATAAATATTTCAAACTTGGTAACTATTATGAAGATATACAACCATGAATGAGGTCATAATAAGGACTGCTATGTAGGCCACCTAAAAGGTCTTTTAACCAGACAAATGAAAAACTTTTTATTAAAGTTTTATTTACAGCCCCATTTCCAGAACAATTGGGACAACAACAATAAGGTTAGCTTTCATACTTCTTTGTGTGACTTCATTCATGTTCAGAATGTTCAGATACCACTCTTGCTAATTCAAAAATCTTCCTACACATAAAGTATTTAGGTACAAACCCCTTTTCCAAAAGAGTTGGCACATTTTCTAAAAATGCAATACAAACTGAAATTTGTTAATTCAGTTAAAGCTTTAATTAACAGATAAAAGGACAAAGAAAAGATTTTCGGTGTTTTCAATGACAAACATAATTCTATTTAGAAACTGATGGCTGCAGCACCCTCAAAAAATAAGAGAAGTAATACAAGTAAAATTGTTCTGGAAGATTCAACAATTTCAAAGGGGTTTCACTGGTAAAAGATGATGTCATAAAGATTGAGTATAAAGGGAGCATCCAGCGAAGGCTTAGACTTTGACTACAAGGATGGGTCATGGTTCACGGGTTCATGGGTCTTTGTGCCAAACTTTGCAACAGCATGATTTCGTAGACATGGAGTCTGGCAGCCTGCCTACATTCCAGATCTGTCTCCTATTGAAAATTTATGGTGCATCATGAAGAGGAGAATCAGACAACAGTGACCACGGACGGTTGATCAGCTCAAGTCTTGTACACAGCAAGAATGGGCAAAAATTCCACTTGTAAAACTGCAACAATTAGTATCTTCAATTCTGAAACAATTAAAAAGTATAATTAAAAGAAAAGAAATGCGATGTGACCTAGTGGTAAATGTGCCTCTGTTCCAACTTTATTAGTGTGTTAAAAGCTTCTAAATTTGTTTATATTTGACAAATAGGGTTAAGTTTGCAGTTGAAAACACTGATTTCTTTTTTCTTCCTTCTGTCAGTTAAATAAAGCTTCATGTGAACAAATTACAAATTAAACATTTTTGCATTTTATAGAAAGGGTACCAACTATTTTGGAAAAGTACCTAAATACTTGGTATGTGTAGGACGTTGAATTAGTAAGAGTGGTATCTGAACATTCTGAACATGAAAGAAGTCACACAAAGAAGTATGAAAGCGAACCTTATTGTTGTTGTTGCTGGTGGTTGTTGGTGGTGGTAAAGGTAGGGGTGGTGATAGTTAATTTTCTTGTGCATGCACTCATGTCTTCTTAAGGCAGACATGTACATAAAAGCCACACGGAAATCTCACTGTACTGCGGACTTTCTGTTGAGTGTCTCTGTCTTTGAAGTGAGGGATTATGGGAGCTGTAGTACAGATGGAATTTAATAAAGTGGACTTTGTAGTATGAGTCTGGATCAGTGTAAGAAATCCTACCATCGTCTACAAATCCTTTATTCCTCCAGTCGTTTCCCTTAAATCATGCTAGACACACTGCGGAGGAAAAGCAAAGGAGGAAGAGGAAAGTAGGAGCACCAAGAAGGAATATTTGATAGACAGATGTAGTTAGAGGGTGAATTCACTGTAATTTCACATGGATTTGAGCAGATTAATAAGATGCCAGGAGCACTGTCAACACAGCAGAGAGCAATCATTTATGCTGAAATGCGCACTCAAACATTATGCCCTCTTCACCCCAAAACAGACACTCACCAAAACATACCGAATACACATTCCTGAGTATTTATGGCACAATATATTTTTATATGCATTTCAAAACTGTGTACTGATTTTTCTAGGAAAAAAGAACAACACCAGGAGGAAAAAAAACCATAATGCAAACCATATCTATATATATAATATATATAATACATATAATAGCAAAGAAATTCATTCTCTAATCACTCCCTCAGATCAAACACCTCTGAGTTTAGTGTTTTCTTTGAAACATCTTGCTAACTGCCTCTGGCCTAATGTTTCTATTTTTCAAGAAATGTACAGGCTGGCTGTGTATCTTCTTGCTTACCTCTCAACAGGTAATGTAAGTTTTAACTTTTTTATTTACAGTACAGGTTCATTCATGGTGGTCCCAACCCCATTGATAAAGCAAGTAATTCCTTTAATTAACCCTGATAAGGCACACCTGAAAACCATTTCAGGTGACTACCTCTTGAAGCTCATTGAGAGAAAGCCAAGA
>JAOVYV010000019.1:2435666-2447096 GCA_025674545.1 Hassar affinis
TGGCCGGCTAGGCACCGGCTCCCCCGTGACCCTGAAAAGGAATAAGTGGCCAAGAAGATGAATGAATGAATGAATGACATTCAACTTTGGTCACACCATAACACATTTTCCCTATATGCTTTTGACATGTAATTTTTGTAAAATGTATGTTTTTCTTTGTAAGGCTTCCTTCTTGCCACACTACCCCACAACCCAGGAATATGAAGAATACGGGAGATTGTTGTTACGTATTACATAACCAATACTTACAATAAATTCCTGGAGCCCCTTTAGTGATGCTGTAGGCCTCTTGGCAGCCTCCCAGACCAGTTTTCTTGTGTGTCATCAATTTTGGAGGAATGTCCAGTTCATGGTAATGTCACTGTTATGCCATATTTTATACACTTGTTGATGAAAATCTTCACTGTGTTCGATGGTATATCTAATGCTTTGGAAATTTTTTGTACCCTTCTGCAGACTGATACCTTCCAACAATGAGATCCCTTTGAGGCTTTGTAATCTCTTTATGGATCATGACTTTTGCTGTAAGATGCTAAGTAAATGTCACGAAAATCCTACTAGAGCAGATGAACTTGATATGAGTTATTTTAAATGATGGCAGGTGTGTACTGACTGCATGGGTTTAACATGAGTTAATGTTAAAGTTTAACATGGGTTAACTTGGAACACAGCCACATACAGTACATCCCCAATTATAAGAGGGTGTGCACAATTGTGCAACCACATTATTTTTTTATCATCACAAGAACCTGCCATTTTAACAGGGATGTGCACACGTGTTATATTTATTTTTTTATATAGTCTTTCCTTTTGATTAGAATTTCCAAACCATAATAATAAGCCTTAATCAGTTCATACCAGAGGTTAAACAGAGATAGTCTTTTTTTACATGACACAAAGTGTTGTTGTGCTTGTTTAAGGATATACTGATATACTGTTTATGCAGCACTTTATACTGGGAAGAAGTAATTGGTCCCTCAGTGGTTAAGGACGTAAGCTACAGATGGTTTTCATTTCAATTTTATTTATATAGCATGTTTAACAATGGACAAGGTCACAAAGTAGCTTTACAGAAATCTAAATCTAGAGGAGACACAAGGAAAAACTCTCTGAAGTGACAAAAGGAGAAAAACTTGAAAGGAGCCAGCCTCAGAAAAGAACCCATCCTCATCTGACACATTACAGATAGTGTAATTGCAAATAATTTTCCTTCTGTAACTTCTGTAACTATAGCCAACAAAGTGCTAATAGTGTAGACAGGTACATGAGTATGGGTATAATTAACTTTAAGTCTATTGTATGAAACTGAATCTGTCACAACATTTGTCTTTATTCTGTATATTCACAATACCTGTCTGATATTCACACAATCTGTCTGAACTGATAACTGTTCTGTTCTGTCTTAACTGTACTGTTGCTGAAGACTGGAGTGTAAACCATTCTTAACAATTGCAGTCCTAATGCTATCCAAGAAAGAACTTCCACAACCATCTTTATGGTTTCTATATGGTACTACTGTATGTACAGTAATCTCTTGGTGATTTTTAGGCTATTCATGCCTTCTGTAGCAGAGTGATTTTCAAAAGTGAGTCATCAGGATCAGGCAGGTCTACAGAACTTATGGAATCAGGATCATTGGTACCTTGGGAGAAGCATGTGTATCTCAGCAAAAAGAGAGATTATAAGGTTGTGAGTTCAAATTACTTTTTCTGCAGTTTTATCATTTTGAATGGACAGGAACTTATAACTTATAATGGACAGGAAAATATAAGTTGACATGCTCAACCTTAATGCTTCTAAAATAAATTGGCTGCAGTTGAGCTGCAAGTAAGTGGAGTCCAGGATCAGTGGGTCATTTAATTTGCATTATGATCCTTCACAATCAATCAAACAATCCTCATTAAGATCCTCCAGGATCTAGGATCCTCCTAAACTCCAGGATCAGTGGATCAATTTTTCACACATGAAGTTTTATTAATCCATGTTATGATCCTCCAGGGACCTCCTGCAATCTCCAGGATCCTCAGGAAGTCCTGGATATGTAGATCACTGAATCCATATTAATATCCAGCAACATTTATTAAGAACATTAAGGAGGTACAGAGTCTCTGTTTTCTCTGTGTGATAGATGATTGGAGGACTGAATAGCCACTGTTTGGTCCAAATAGTGCTGGGTAATACATCAAATACTCAGAAGGCTCACCTTCATTGAATGCTGCAGGGTCAATGAATGGTTCCAAAATGGTGCCTCAGTGTGCAAAAAGATAATCTTGCAATGGCAAATGGGTCCATCTGCACCTTGACAATCCTTAGCACTGTGTTGGGTGTTGCACCGTCAAAATATCCCAGTTTACCTAAACTCTCTATGCACATGAACCCAGAGAGAATCCAAAATGCCTGAGTAAATAAATAGGTTTTTAATCTTGAAAGATTGAAAAGATTGAAAGATTGAGACTGTGTCTAAGTCCCAAAGACTAACTCAAAGGCTGTTCTAAATCTGTGGGCTTTGTAGGAAAAAGCTTTTTGTAGTTTTCATCATTCTCGGTACCGTTAAAGAACCTGCCACATTTGCCATCAAAATCAGATGTTGCAAATCATATTAGACCAAAAGATCACTCAGGTGATTTACTGGTGGATCTCATTCCTATTTTACCTGCTACTATACTACATAACAATCTATGATTATTTTTGTTTTCTTTTTTCCATTTGGGTTTCTTATTTGGTGTGTCAAGTCAAGTCAAGTCAAATCAAGTGGGTTTTATTGTCATTTCAACCATACACAGTGTGTACAATACACAGTGAAACAAAAGAACGTTCCTCTAGGACCTACAGGTACAGCATGTAACTTTACAGTACTAATGCACATGTGCACACTAGTGTGTAGATCATCTTGGAGACAGTGAGGACATCAGCGCACTCGCTGAGGTAGCTGATGTTGCTGATGTTGCTGGTACTAGTGTACTCCTCCAATTTGATATAGTCACCATCAGTTGCAGCCTCCGTAAACATGTCCCAATCGGTGTGCTCAAAACAGTCCTGAAGAGCACAGATGGCTCCTGCTGGCCAGGTTTTCACCTGCTTCTGAACTGGTTTAAAGCGTCTGACATGCAGCCTGTATGCTGGAATTAGCATAACAGATGTGGTCAGAGTACCCAATGTAGGGGCAGGGCTCTGCCTTGTAATATTTTTGTAAACAAGATAAAAACTTGTTTGGCCCTCTTGTTGCAAAGACCGTAAATTTAGGGAGCACTGTCTTGAGATTTCCATGGTTGAAGTCTCCGTCAACAATAAACAGACCATTGGGTGAGATTTGTGAGAGCACACAGAGCGCTTCCTTAGCATTAGCACTGGGTGGAATGTAAACGCTGATAATGAACACTGGTGAATTCCTGTGATATGCTTATATAGTAACAAGAAGCCTTTCTATAGTTAAGAAGGCCATCTACCAGTTTAGTTTGACATGACTGTACCATGCTGCTAGCTTTTCTCCCAATTATTTTGCTGTAAATTGGGGCAACATTGACTCCAAGCAATCAGTAATTTTAGAGCAGCCAACATGATTGTACATTTATGGCAGGAGTGAAGCTATATATTATGACTAAGATGCATTTTAAATGAAGTCAAATAGGGATCGGAGAGCATTTCTGACAGGTGTAGGATATTTATTGTTTTATATCCATGCCAGATTTCACTAATAAATGAAGGGTATGTAATGTGTCCCCTTAAATTCTGATTGGCATCTACTGATATAAACACAAAGGGCTTTGCAGATTAACGATAATAATGTTGAAGTCTCCAGTGAGCTACAGACTGCTTTTTCTACTAAATGACCTGATTCCAAGAAAAGGAAGTCTGCAAATTCCCATAGAACAACAGGGCCTTGATGACCTGTTATAACATATGTCAGAAAATGTCCACAAATAACTTATTATTCATTTACAAGCATCCATGTTCTTAATTAAAATGGGTGATTTTACAGATATGGCAAGTGATGTCTATTTGATAATCTACATGAGATATATTCATGCTACTTCTGTCAATTTTGTATTATGCAAACCAAATAAATGCAGTACAACCACTGCCATTTTGTTTAATAGAGTCAAGGAATTCTTTGTAACCAATTATCTCAAATGGGAATCATGCTTGGCTATCTGTACTGACAGACAACCTTCCATATGGTAGTATGTAAATGTCCATATGGACTTCCATATCTAGCGCTTACCAGAGCTAGAAACATCACCAAGGACAACTCTCAACCCGGTTTGACCTGTTGCCTTCAGGTAGGCGGTACAGGTGCATCAGAACAAAGATAAACAGACTTAAACACATTTTTTTTCCCAAAAGCCATAACCTTTTTGAACTTACAGATGCACTGAGGTCTTAGTTTAATCTGTGATGGAGATTTTAATCTCAATGTACATGTGTATAGTGACAATACAGGCATTCTATTCTATTCTGTTCTATAATATATGAAAGGTCAAGATGAAAGGAAATATACTTGAAATAACTTCCAATCTTCAGAGAATGCACTGCATGATCCACCACAAAGCACTTGCTACTCTTGCAATGCATCATGTATGCAATGACATATTTAAGGCTGCTGAAAACACTGTGCAATTTATTAAAATTCATCCTATCAGATCATGCAATTTGCTGCCATTTACGGCTACATAGGTGCATACTGCAACAAGTTAAGTAATTCCAGAATGAGATAAGTGTTTGCTGGATTATGCTTTTGGCATATCTTGCTGACATTTTCAATATGTTCAATGTGTTAAATGTATCAGTGCAAGAAACAGAACAATTTTTGAACTAAACAGCTGTGGGAAAGAAAGATCAAGGCTAAATTTCTGTTTCCACTGTTGAGCAACAGTATTGATGAGACTGAACTGGAATTTGCAAGTTTAAGTGGCCCCTTCTCAGTCAGCCGTGCATCCTCACAGCCAGTCTAGACAAATAATTTCCAGAATTTAGCACAAAATCGAATGACTGAATTGTGCAAGCCTCTGTGGTGAAGCCAGAAAGTCTTACCATAGATGTGATTCAAGAACAACTCAATAAACTGCAGAGTGGCTGCTCTATGGAGATGTACTTCAGTTCTGGTTGAAAATTTAGCATGACTATCTGATCTGAAAATGGATTCTCTTTGCTGACTATCCTGAAGCCATAGTATGGGTCAAAATTGGAGGTGGAGAGCAGAGGAGGACCAGAGGAGGAATGGGTACCACGACTCCTCCTCTCTGCCCAGCAGCTGCTGCTAATGCAGTTAGAATACTCCAGCATGAACAGGCCAGTCCTGCAGCATCATCCAGTCAGTGGAGGAGCCCAGTAGATATTAACAGAAATTACAGCTCACTGAATGTCCCTTCACCTTCTCACAGCAGGTCAAAGACTCCCATCGTTGGTGGCTGATGACAGGGGATTGGGATTCGGAACAGCTCATTGATCTCCTGGTGCTGGAGCAGTTGACCGGTTGACTTCCAGCAAGTGCAGCAGCATGGCTCCCAACCCCTCTTCTCTCACCTTTTCTGCCACTGTTCCAGCTTCCCAGGCCCAGTTTCCACCTCACTTAATCTGCCAAGGCTCACTACCTTCTCTGTTTGTCTCTCCAGAGGGGAAACATCCTGTGCCCACCAGAGCTGAAACAAAGACTGGGCAGATGTTCTCACCTCTGCCCAGTTGTACCATCCTCATAGAGTACCATTCCCAGGTGATGTGCGTATCTGCCCAAACTTTATCCAAACATAAAAAATGCGATTTGAGAGGAACTTAAGGCAATCTTCAATATGGAATTAATAAAGGAGTCCCACAGTGGGTGGTGCTGTCTTGTGTCCTGTGGTCTGCTTCTGTGTGAACTAGTAGATGAACTGCTCAAATGGCTATGCATGGATTGTTTCTTTTTTATTTAATCAAAAGTTAATTAAATAACTTTGACTCCATTTGGCCACATAACTTTTGACTCCAATATCCAATGAAAAAATTGTCTTTTCGACTTTGTTTGGGTTATTCATTAATTCTTCCATTTGGGTTGTTCAGAGCATCAGCAAAGTGTCAATGACTTGTGGACAGAATCCTCAGTCTTCATGGTGCAAATGCCATGGCATACCTAGATGATATAGACTTTTATAGTAAAGACTGGCAGTGGCATTTACAACATCTGAGGGCTGTCCTGAGATCCTTGAGATTCACAGCCTACCCAAAGAAATATGCAACTGGGCATCTGGAAGTATGGCATCTGGACTTTGCCATATGAGCTGGCTTTCGGTCAAGTTAAAGCAGTTTTGTGCGGGGCTCACTGTTGCATTAACCTGACTTTTCTTTTCCTTTTGTCTTGTCCCAGGTAGTGAAGGGGGAGAGGCATCCCATGCTGTACGTCCAAGTACAGCACAATAGAATGTCTGGCCATCAAGTGGGTGATCCTCCCCTCCCGGTACAACCTACTGATGTACCCTTTCAACCTTTGTTCAGATCATGCCCTGTCCCAATGGTTCCCAGTGGTGGCGGATTTCTTCTCCAACTCAAGGGGAGGCAGCTGCAGGCCAGATGGCTCTCTGGCCTGTGTCAGATCATGGGGCTATGTGACAGTGGGGGCATGATAGATTGGATTACTGCTACAAACTTTCTTAGATGTTCTGTCATTGTCTCAATATGGTGGATCCTAGGTGACATTTCAAGTAAGTCAGACAGTCGGTTTATAATTTTTGTCTGCCGTCTGTCTGCCCCTGTATGGTCAATGAAAGCAGACTGTTTATCCAAGTCTAATAGATTATGTACAACGGCATTAAGGCATTGTAGGTTAAAAAAATCCAGAGCTCATGAGGAAGGGTAATATTCTGAGAAATAAACTCACAATTTCCAAAATTAAAATCATAAATTAATGAGAAAAATAAGAGCCAGATCTATGTGTAACTGTGCATCTTCATGACCTTTTTTCAGCAGCTGTCATAAAAATGTATAAAATCATGCAGCTACAGGTAAAGATCTTCAGTTAATATACATATCAAACATCAAACTGTGGAAAACATTTTGAAACCTGGACATGCAAAGAAATTCCTCTGTGCTGTAATGTATATGTGACAAACAAAGGCATATTCTGCTTCTCATAACCACTGTTATTTATTCCAACAGTTTTACATTCATATTTCTTCTTCTTCTTCTTCTTCTTCTTCTTCTTCTTCTTATTATTATTATTATTATTATTATTATACCCATGGAGAGCTTGCAAACTAAGAATCTCATTCTGCAAGGAGCCTTTTGAATTCTTTGTTTCTCAAGTTCTTGAATCTTGTTTGTTGGAATAAGTAATTGGGTGTTTATCACAGCTTCTGAAAAAGTATCCTGAAGACACACAATCATGAGAACTCATGACAATGTGAATATTAAATTTAATACAACACATGAAATAATTTTGGTAAGCCTGACATAATCTTTTTTTTAAAGAATCTAACCTAAAAAAGAACTGCTTCTAAAAAGTTAGAATTTTCTCAGACACCTTTCATAGACCTAAGTGCAGTAACTACAGTATTTATGTAAATCACAGGCTTCCATGCTGCTCATTTATGGTTGTTTTAAAAACATAACCAATGCCCATGTCTCTAGTTTGAACATAAGAGCTTCAATAAGGGAACTCAGCATTATGTTTTTCAAAGAAGTGATAATAACATAACTAATTTTATTATCATATAGCCATTAAGTAAATAAAATACATGACAAATGACTGCATGAATATGAACAGCATAAGGTAATTAATTGGTAGCTGTTAAATAAGTGTTTTAACAAAGCTATATGAGTCAGATCATCTCTAAAGTGGCCCTAGTGTGTGAGTGTGTGGGTGCGTGTGTGTGCCCTATGATGGATTGGCACCCTGTCTAGGGTTGTTCCTGCCTTGCGCCCTAGGCACCTGCTCTCCCGTGACCCTGAAAAGGAATAAGCGGTCAAGAAAATGAATGAATGAATGAATGAATATGAGTCAGATCCTGAAGATACCTTTGTATCGCATGATGGGGAAAAATATTTCACATACTGTATATGACGATATGTCCAAGCAGAATGGCAGAAATCTCATTGCTTTTCAACATGCACTTTCACATTTGTTGGTCCAATAAACTTACATCTGAAACATGATTTAACATGAAATAACTGGATTGCTGAAGCGATGCTGAAATCACGTGTTTTAAAGCTGATACATGACTGTATAGAAGAAAGTCTGATTACAGAATGAATAACAGATTTTTTAGATACATCACAATCTGTCTAATCCAAAGGTAAAGATGAATTTTATATACAATAAAAGATAAAGGACTGAAAGAAGTCCTTCCAAGTAAAAGCAAACTTTTTTTTCACTGATTGTGTATGCCATTATCTTCCATTTATCACATGCCACCCTGTTCTGGATCAGTGACTGATGGCAGGAAAACAAGAACCTCAGTGGCTTTGCTTATCACATTAATGACAGAAAAATAAAGTGTGATAAAGACAGATAATCTCTAATTGGATGAAGCCTAAATGGAGCATCACCTCTTTGGTGTACTTCTTCATTTGTTTGCAGCCCAAACACGGCCTTGTTAGTTTGGATGCATATTATTGCTCTGTATGATATGACTGATTAAAGCATTATTGCCCATAATTGAGGACAGATCATGTGTTTTAATTAAAATGTTCCAATGACATTGTGTGTGTGTGTGTGTGTGTGTGTGTGTGTGTGTGTGTGTGTGTGTGTGTGTGTGTGTGTGTCTGTGTGTCTGTGTGTGTCTGTGTGAAACTGAGCACATGCATCCTCACTTCATAATTCAATCATGATCCAACCAAGACAGATGACAAAAAACTGTTTTATTGCAAATTCGAGCTTAAAATGAATAATTTCTGGATTTATTCTACATTCATTACTTGTTTGCTTGATATTTCATGTGTTATTGAAAGTTACCAATACATGGTCTTATCATATCTTTTTTTTTTTACTGTTTACATCCCAACATACAAACATCTACAAATCACAGGTCTTCACACTTATGTCACAGCCTGAGGGTCAACTGTGGTGCTTTAAATGGTACATTACACAAAAATGAAAGAACACAGTGAACAAACAAGAGAGAGAGAGATTGATGATGACAGAATAAGTCTGTGTATTGGGGAGATGGTGTGCTCAGTGTCAAAAAAGAACTTGAACAAGGAATTGATTAGCAGCATAAGGAAAGGGGCCAAAAGAAAGAGGAGAAAGCAGGTACTAATACTCACAGTAGAGCTTATAGCATGGTAAAGTTTTAAAAAAGCGTGTTTATTCACTATAAAGTATATTGTTTTATAGCTTTTCAACAGTAAAACTTCCTTTTCCTTGTATTTCAGAAAAAGTAAATTTTATTAAACTTACAATAATTAACTGTTTATTAAAACATGTCATGTGATTTAACAAAAAAAATCTGTTTAAATATGTTTTTAACAACTTTTAGATGACACTTATTTTAGATGACACTTATTCTTTACTGAAAAATGTAGCAGTGTTTACTGTAATTTACACAATCAAGGGGAAGAAAATTACCCTATAAATTGTGTTTATTTCCACAGTTTATGTAAACACACAAAAGGATTAGCTTAGAAGCGGGGTTGTGGTTAAGGAAACAGCTTTGCGAACAAAATGGTGTGGGTTCAAACCCCAAGAAAGACATGTATAGAAGTGCTGTTGAGCAAAATACGTTATGACCAATGGCCTCCAAGGGGTTCACTTTACATAAGTTTTATTTTTTGTGTTTGTTTGTTGTTGGTTTTTTATCTCCACCCCTGCTTCCAGACAAAAAAGCCTTTTAAAGGTTTTTTACCTCATATGGTAAAAATAATTTGTGTATTTTTACAGACATTTTTGGTGCCCCTGCTAACAGAAAATGTCCCTTTGTAACTGAATTTTTTACAGTAAAACTTGTACAATACATTAAATGTTGCTTATGGTCTACTAAGAAAATAATCATGATTATTATCAATTATGAATGATAATAATGTCAGATTCCTAAATGCAATATACCTGTATCCTGTACCTGATAATCCTTCATCCCCAATCTATTACACCTTAAAGGGTCAAATCCCCTCGAGGTCCGGCTAGCTTTCATTCATTATAAAACGACTACCTCTGCATCTGCCAATCTCACACTGTCAGATTATGACCAAAGAACATGTCATTTCCTGTCCCATCCATCATCTCCCACCAGTTCATTCTCAATTAAAGCAATTAGAGGACAAAGGCAAACTGTTCACCCATGACAGGGAGTAATTATTTCAGATAAACCATAGGGGTGCCAGCAAGAGATGTATCATCACTGATTGAGCAGGTCCCCAGTTTCCCATTTCTTCTGACAGGAATCATACATCTTAATGAGACACCAGGACAAAGAATGTGTGCTAATCATTCAATGACACAGACACAAGAAGTCTCCAAGCTATTTTTGAGTTCACTGCACACAGTTCACTTCCTTTCCTCTAACTCTTGATTTAACTTCAGTTAAAGAAATCAATTCAAAATTCATTGATTTACTACAAATAAGTAAAGATTTTACCATTTGCAGTTAATTGATGAGGGTCCCCTCAGCTCACTACAGCCAATTAATTTGCTATTAGACATGAAATGAAGTCATCATGTTTGCTACCAATTATTTACATTTACATGGCTAAATTCACTACGTAGTATATGTTCATTTGATTGTAAACCTGGAGTGCACTACACATGGGCCGTATAGTATGTTCTCTTGGAATTCATGCAGATTATTCGTTCATTCATTCATTCATTCATTCATTCATTTACTTACTTAGTTAATAATGTTTTTTTTAGAATCGGCTCCAATAAGTAATGTGTCAAATGAAATTAAAAAAGGTTCTCAGGTTTGTCAAGTTGGTATTGAGTAAGCAGGATTAACTGCTGTTTTGTGAACTCTGCTGACATTGTCTTGTCATATTTTAAAAGTTTATTACAAACAGACCAGTATCATATCAGACAGAAATGCATGCCTGAAGAGATCCCATGCCAATTCAGATCTCTTCTCAACCGCTGAATCCATACTGCTTATATAGCATGTGTACATGAAGAATAACCTCTGGCCAATGACCTAATGTATGGGACTCGGGTAAACAGAATGTAGGGCCACAACCCTATAAGGCTTTTCCATTCCGCACGAAGAGCCAGTCACATTCCATATGTAAACCCTTGCTTAAACAGTTCCATATATTGCACTCACACAATCGGACACAATGTTCCAGTGTCTGAGGCCTACAGAAATCTTTCAACAAAGATATAAAAAAAATATTCATGTATGCATGTTATATACAGGGTTTAGACAATGAAACTGAAACACCTGTCATTTTAGACCACAAAAATTTATTAGTATGGTGTAGGGCCTCCTTTTGTGGCCAATACAGCGTCAATTCGTCTTGGGAATGACATATACAAGT
>JAOVYV010000019.1:2452420-2463750 GCA_025674545.1 Hassar affinis
TATTATTATTATTATTATTATTATTAATAATAATAATAATAATAATAATAATAATAATAATAATAATAATAATAAATACATTACATGCTGTGTTGCTTTACTTACAGGCATAGTTTCAACACCACATGCTTCACAGTTTAAACTGTAACATACAGTAAATGTAACATACAGTAAATCTGCCAAACTTGAATATTCCATGATTTTGGAAGAATCATCAGCAGGATTTTTAATATGCCTTAAATATATGGAGAATACTATATATGAATAGGACAGAGCAATGAACAAAATACAAAGGGTAGATACAAATGTAGAGATGAGTACATTTTATACACATTTAAAAGCTTTTAAAATACATTTTTAACAATCTGCCTTGTGTCATAACACAAGGCAAGGTTTTCATTACATTGTATACAAGGAGTGAATAGTATGATAAAACTATGCAACAGCTATGCAAATCCAACATCACAATACATCAAAGCTTCCTATTATCAAAGAGGAGAAAACCAAATACCATAGAACACTCTCGCCAGTCAGTCCAAGGAATTAACTATCCAGTTTGGGGAAACTGCTAAAATTAAATTTCATTGTGACTTATTTAAAATGAAGAATTACCCAGCACTGTTTAGTAGTTCATATACAAATACAGTTTTCCCTTACTTTTACCTCCCCTGTTTTAAAAAATCTTGTGACATTTGATCTATGACTTTATCGCTACAGATAGTCTTAATAAGACGGATCAGGTATAATATGGTACAATTCAAATTTGAAATGTCAGTAAAAGAAAATGTCACTGATTATGTATTTGCACCTGCTGCTGTTCTTTGAATAATCGTAAAAAGGCCAAAAAGATCATGCCATCAAAAGAGCACCAGTCATGAAGAAAGCAAAATATATGTTCACATTGACATCATTATCGCATCTTCTCTTTATACAGTATGTTTCTTATTTCTTTTCATACTTCAGACTACTCAGAGTTTTCTTATGCACAACTTCAGAATCCACGGGGATAGAAATCATGCTGGGCGAGAAAGAAAAGACCTAGAAATGGATGTACACAATTCATGTGTAATTTATACCTGATAAACTAGGACAATGTCAACACAGTTTTATTCATTCTGTGTGATGGAAAGTATAGCACACAAATTATTTGTAATACAAGTAATACTCAGTCCCAAATACAGAGACAGAGAATAATTTTTGGAAGAATTTTTGTATTTAGCTTTTTTGAGAAACCCTTGTGTGAGATAAGAAATTATAGTTTCCGTCAAAAACAAAAATCTCTAGGTAAAGTCAATACAAACAGCAGGACACTTTCATGGCTCCACTTTCAGCTCCAAGAAGCATCATTCTCTCTTAAATAAGGTTCTCTCTCTCTCATTCAGTGGAACAGCACATATAAACAGATTATTAGGGTTTTGATTTGTTTTATTTAAAAACATTAACCCATTATCTACTTGTATTCCATGACTCCATCACATCCCTTTTGCCAAAAAAGTTTTTTTTGTACTTGTTATATTAAAACCAGTGTAACAGACAAGCCAAAGGGGTTAGGCACATGAGTCAAGCTAATGGTCATGAGAAACATGAGTCAAGCTAATGGTCAGTAGCTCAGCAACAGGTATAAACTAGAAAAGACCAATGTGCTACACATGATGCAGGTGATGGTCAAAGCACTAATCAATAAAAGCGGATGACAAAGGCATGGAACTGTCATAAACACAATGGACCTTACTGATCAATTTAGTAGAATTGTTTAGTGGTTTCATGACTGAATGAAACATTTTTTGCCACATTTACAAGCAAATGTTCATCAGACTGATTTTCTCCATTATCATTTTGGTTTACATGAAACTTACCAAACACATCCATGACACAAATGATTTACATTTAGTGATGTCCTTAAAACTCTATAAAAGGTCAAAACCATGCTAAACACTAGAATGGATTTTTTTTCATTCATGAGGACATGACCCCTCCTTCTTGGCAGCTATTAAAGGACTTTTAGCCATTGTTTGTAATGTAAATGTTTGGCAGAGATGCACTGAGGCTGGAGCTGTTTTGTGCCTACACCAAACAGCCATAACATTAAAACCACCTGCTTATATTGTGTAATCTTTGTACTACCACTCATCAAGTGACTCATCAAGACATGGACTCCACAAGACCTCTGAAAGTGTGCTGTTGTATATAGCACCAAGTTGTTAGTAGCAGATCCTTTAGGTCCTGTATGTTGTGAGGAGGGGCCTCCATGGATCAGACTTTTTTGTCCAGTACATCCCACAGAAAATACCTTGCATTGATATCTGGGAATTTTGGAGGCCGTGTTCCTCAAACCATTCTTCAATAATGTTTGCAGTGTGGCAGGAAGTATTATCCTGCTGAAAGAGGCCACTGCCTTTAATGAATACTGTTGCCATGAAGGAGTGTACTTGGTCTGTAACAGTGTTTAAATAGGTGGTACCTGGCAAAGTAATAGCCACCTGAATGCCAGGACTCAAGGTTTCCCAGCAGAGCATTGCCTAGAGCATACTGGGAACACGCTGGGACCCTGGGACCTGTTGTTTTGGAGATGCTCAGTTGTCTAGACATCACAATTTGGCCCTTGTTAAAGTTGCTCCGATCATTACTTTGGGAACTTTGAACTTTGATTACTTTGATTGTTCACATCCTGTCTAATGTATCCCACCCCTTGACAGATGCAACTGTAATGAGATAATCAATGTTATTTGCTTCACCTATTAGAGGATTTAATGTTATGGCTGATTGTTGCATTTCCTACCATGTATATGTATTTGTTTTGTCCTCAGATTTTGTTTATTGCTTGTAGATTTATTTTAATTTCCTTTTTTTCCATCCATTAATATGAAATGATTTTCAAAAACATTCCAAACTCCTTTGTGCAAATCCAAGTTCACTTTTAAATGATTTGTACTACTGTACTAACCCAGTTTACTGACTTACACTGAAGACGTCACTTGGGACCAGACATTCATTCACCTCCAGGTTTTTGTTTCCTTCATTTAGGTTCCAATTGAAAACACCATATCAGGGGTGCAAGTACATACTTTCTGAGGTGTATGCAAACATATTATCGGTGCACCCCACCCCATAAAATAAAATATGAGAACTACTACTACTAATAATAATAATAGCAATACTAATAATAATAAATACATTATATGCAGTGTTGCTTTACTTACAGGCATAGTTGTTTATGCATTTTTTCAAAATACATAAAAACAAAAAAATGCAACTTACAATGCTGGGGATCAAATATCAGTCACGCTCTACATTTCCTGATAACCTGATAACCCATAACCTGACTTCTGCACAACACAACTGATGCTCCCAACCCCATTGATAAAGCAAGTAATTCCTCTAATTAACCCTGATAAGGCACACCTGAAAACCATTTCAGGTGACTACCTCTTGAAGCTCTTGAACTCCAAACTTTTGGCCTGTACTGTATATATATAATATTATATAATCATATATTTAACTTTAAAATTAAAATGTGATCAATTTCAAAACATAAAAATAAATGCACCAAATAAACTTCGTATGACAAATTCCAAAATCGTCACGCATATTAATCATGTGGAGGAGGCGTGCTTTACATGTGAACTAAAGAAAGACACAGTGTATTTTGTATGTGATTTCTGGCAAACAATTGGATGTTGATGTCTGGAAAGCAGTATGGACATAGATGTTCTAGTCCTAAGAAATTTGAGTTGCAGCTTCGGTTTGTGTTTTCAGAATACGCAATATTTACACCAAAAAGATTTAAGCAGTAAGAGGTTTAAACCCATGTGTATATTTGAAATAAACAAGCCAAATAAACAACTTCCCATACCTCACCAATTATACAAGATTCACAATAATCAGTCACTTCATGATTAAATTTATAGAAGCTGGTCAACATTTATTAGGAATTGTATTGTCTCAGGATTAATATCTTTTCTACTCCACTAATTTAAAGAACATCTGAAACATCTTCCAAAGCCCAAATGATTTACTACTACAGAATACTTATTGGTGTCTTCCACATTCTTAGAGATTCATAAATGTTCTGCTCTCCTGCTACCTGTAAAGGCTTTGAAGAAATGAGAAAATAGAAACAATTTATACTTAGCTTGATTCATTCTTCTTTCACAGTCAAAGAATTGTTTGATTATGAGAAGGAATTGGAGATGATTTGTATGAGAAACGATTTAACATTGATTTTGAGTGGATGAAAAAAAGCATGCAAATAACAACCACATAATGGGATTGAAGGAGGCTCAGATAATATAAAATCACTCAGACAGATAATTGCAATCAGTGCTGGTAAAGAGTGCTGCACATGTGAGAAAATGGAACTTGTGCATCTGTATGTGCATTTCCATCATTTGATATTATATTGAATATTCTGATGTACGTGCAACAAGGCAATGTCATCAAAGCATCAGCCAAAAAAAAAAAAAACTAATTCAGACACTGGATCATCCTTACGATATATGAATGACAATACATTGTACATGTACACACCCTGCTAAAATGCCAGGTTTTTGTAATGTAAAATAACAAAAAAAGGACTAAAAAGACCATAGAAGTCAGTACACACCTGCCATAAATTATAGTGACTCTGATTAATTAGGAGGATTTTCCTGACATTTACTTAGCTGCGTCTTACAACAACATGCATGGTCCACAAAAAGCTTACAAAGCACCAAATGGATCTCATAAATGAAAGATAAAATGGATAAAATATGGCACAAAAGTGACATTATGAAGAAAGATATACAGTAGTTCTATCCAAATATTTAATAATAATATAACATCCAAATAAAGCCAATAAACAGAGTTGTACATGATGCACAGCGACCCATTCCAAATTGAGTAGAACGACAAACAAACATCTTCACACATGACAGTGCTGACAGGAACTAATTTGACATAGAGCTGTGGTCTATTAGCTTGCTAAACCATGTTTTGGTATTAGGTTCTATTTACAAAAACATGTTCATTTCATCTGTCCTTGCTTTAGTGTAAGAACCAACCTGGCCTACTGATAACATTACAACTGTCCAAGCTCTTTATTATAAAGAGCATAGAATGTACAATGACATCCTCAAAACAATTAAAAGCTTTGACAATTTTTATTTTATCACCAGTCCAAGCTAGTTATCAGTGAGACACTTTTATGTCACATATGTCATAATTATGGCAGTTAATAATGTGCAAATGAATGTTAAATAACCTCCAAGCTCCTAATGGGAACAATGTTAAAATGCCCTAGATAGCATTTTCTGCTGCTCAACAATGGTGCTCAACTGCTGCTGTAGAATTTGAACTAAATACATACAATGCCCAAATGAGACAAGCCTAAGAGACTCATGTTGACAAACCGAAGCTGTACCATTTGCTTCCCTAAATTGTAGGATCCTAATAGGATCTTGTAGATCCTAAAGTGGTGAGGATCTACAAGAAGCCATTCTCGAACACACACACTGACTCAGAACAACATAGCTGCATATAGAAGTAACAGGAAGTGAACCAGGAACAACTATTTCCACACACCAACATTGTGGAGAGTCACAGAAACACATACATAAAAAGAGGAGGGTAGGTGGCACAAACAGCGTCCAAATTGGTGCCCCAAGCTGCAAGCTGGGAACACTCGTAAAGATATTTACATTTGCGGCATTTGGCAGACACCCTTATCCAGAGTGATTTATATTTATCTCATTTATAGAACTGAGCAGTTGAGGGTTAAGGGCCTTGCTCAAGGGCCCAACAGTGGCAGCTTGGTGGTGCTGGGGCTTGAACCCCTGACCTTCTATTCAGTAACCCAACACCTTAATCATTGAGCCACCCCTGCCCCTCAAGACAACCCCTCAAACACAGATATATCTGCCCACCCTCTACAATCCAGTGGCACCTTGACCACCTTGACTTCACTCTCTGAAAATGTACAGCTGGAGTACCACATGATCAGACAGTGGGAGAAGATGCTCTCAATGGTTCTACAGGAGTTTTGGGGGGAGTATCCTCAGGATATACAGTCTCTGTCATGCCCTCATGCTCAGGTATGAGGTTTTAGGAGACCATGTTAGGTGCTTGGTTATGTGGACTCCAAGGAACTTCTCCACATGTTCCACTACTTCTCCAGAAATGTGGACAGGCAGGTGGTCTGACTTCTTTATTTTCCTGAAGTCCACAATGAGCTCCTTTGTCTTGGAAGTGTTAGGTATTAGGTCATTGGCTTTGCACCATTCACCCAGACATTCCATCTCATTCATATACGCACTTTCAGCACCATCTGAAATAAGGCCAACTATTGTGGTGTCACCTGAAAATGTTATTATGGTGTTGGTGGAGCGGATGGGGGTGCAGTCATGTGTGAACACATTGAAGAGAATACGGCTCAGCATGCAGCTCTGTGGGGTCCCAGCTTTTAGGATAAGAGTGCAGGAGGAAGTCGAAAACCCAGGAGCAGATGGAGCAATTTTCACACCAATTTGTGAAGAATTGTGGTATGGTGTTAAAGGCAGAGCTAAAATCCAGAAGTAAAATCCTCACATATGTATTCAGTTGTGCCAGGTGTGTCAATGCCATGTGGAGAGCTCCTGAGACTGCATCTTCTGTGGATCAGTTTGTTCTGTAGACAAACTGGTGCTGGTCTAGATCCAAGGGGATGGTGGATCTATTATGGGACAGCACAAGTCTCTCAAAGCACTTCATGGCTATTGGTGTTAATGGTCAATAGTTTTTGCGAGAGGTAGAATATATTTGTGAACACCTCCACTACTTTTTCAGTAGAAGCCTTTAGTGTCCTTCCAGAAACTCCATCAGGACCCACTGCTTGACGCTTTAGAACCAGTGTCTGATTCATTACAGATGGTATGGTGTATGAGGCTCTCCTGATCCTGTTTTGGTCAAACCCAGGCAAAGAACTGGATTAGCACACCTGGTAGGCTGGTATCATCACTGGCCTGCATAATGTTAGTCTTGTAGCCTGTTAGTGCTTTAATTCCATTCCACATGCTGTGGGGTTGTTGTTCTCAAAATGTTCCTCAATATGCTGTTTGCATCTGCACTTGGCCATCTTGATACCCCTTTTGACATTCTTTCGAGCTGCCGAATAAGGCTGCCAGTCTCCCGACCTGAAAGCTGCATCTTGACTTTTAATCAAAGCAAGGACATTATTGTTTACACTTGGCTTCTGGCTGGGTAACACTTTTATTGTCTTTTTTGTGAGTGCATTCTCAGTGCAAAAATGTATGTACCCCATGATGGCTATTGCTCCATATGTACCCCATGATGGCTATTGCACCATATTCTTCCACATCTGCCCCCTGTGCAAACAGATCACAGTCGGTGCAATCAAAACAGTCCTGCAACATTGAGGTCATTTCTTCAGCCCACTCCCATACAGTTTTGACAACAGGCTTGGTACTTCAGATCAGAGGTTTGTACACTGGGGTCAGTTTCAGTGAAATGTGGTCTGACAGTCCAAGGTGTGCAGACGGTTTTACTTTGAATGCCTGCGGGATTCTTGTGTACACCTGATACAGAATGTTGCTCTCTCACATTTGTAAAACTTTGGCATAACTGATTTCAGATCAGCATGGTTAAAGTCCCCTGACACAATTACAACACTGAGAAGGATACCTGGAGATGGCCATAAAGAGACTCAGAATGGCTGGTCTGTATGGGTTATCCTGTAGTCTTGCACATAGCCTGGCTCTCTATGCCCATTTCTGCTTTCTCTCCTTGCGTCGCCTGCATCATCTTGCCAGGGATATGTTAGCTCCATGGGGTTCCAGGGAATGAAGAAGAGGTTTCTGAATGAAACATGTAGTCCTTGTGTTGATCTCTAATACCAAGGAGTTGTGCTCAATTGTATGTGTGTCTCTCTGCTGCAACTGACAGAACAACAAAAGCAGGAAACAACAAATAAAACTGCAAAGGAAAAGTAGGGAGATCATCGAGCAGCAGCATCTACACATGCTGCCATCTTGCCAGTGGTCTTTTTGAATTCCTCTGTATCAAATATTCCCGTAAATCTAAGGTTTCCTAGAGTATAGTGTCTTATGTTGCTAACAACCTTAATAAGCTCCACTAAATGCAAGAATTGTTTTTTTTGTGTGTGATTTGTGTTTTTGTTTTGTTATTTTGTTCCCTGGGATTTTTTTTCATCTCTGCCACAAGTGATTTCTCATCAAGCCCTGTGGTATTTTCTCACTTCAAGAGAAATGTCAGCTCTAAGCATCAGTATACTCTAGTGGCTGTTTATACACTCACATACACACATACACATGCAGATTTTTTCTTGCTATTCTTGTGAGGACCTGCCCCTGACAGCTAGTTAATTCTAACCCTAACCTTAACCTTATTCTCAATAATAAACTTTTGGGTTCTTTTTTTTATTTTTGTTAAAAAATACAACAAAAATTCACTTTCCTTATGGGGACCAGCAAAATGTCCCCAGAAGTTAAAAATGTCAAATATTCCTATACTTGTGGGGACATCCCCACAAAGATACAAAAACACAGTGCACACACACACACACACACATACACACCAAAATGCCTCTTCATAAGGGCTTTGTAGAGATAATGTCAACAATTGGACAGATGGATAGCCCACTACTGCAAAATGGATTTGAAAAAAAACATGCTTTTATGCATAACATTTAACCAGAGATGGCTGCACTTGGCTCCACATGAAGCAAATTATCAAAGATTATACTTACAGTGGTAATTATGTACCAATAAAATGGTACATTTGACGGTCCAGAAACAGTCACCTTCAATACATGCACAACCAATATTTTTAAGATTAAAAAAAAGCTGAAATACTAATTAAGAACAATAAAACCAGCTATAGTAAAATATCTTTGAACATAAACCTACTTTATTTTACTGAAAAAACAAGTAATTCCATAGTCCATTGTAATGGATAAAAGGTAGTACCTTTTATTCCTGAAATGAGAAAAAAGTGTTTGTATGTGATTCAGTAAAAGAGAGATAAAGGAAGAGACACAATGGGAAAAAGTGGTGAAATTCTCACAAATGTGTTGCTTTTTTTCTGAAGCCTGAAGCAAAAGCCTGTGACTGACAGCTGAAATTCCAGCTACAACTGCATCCTTGACAGAACTGCTAAAGCCCTAACTTTCTTTTTGAACTGATTTTTTTTTACTACAGCAAATGGAAAGAATGTGAAAAGAAATTAACCTTAAAAATACAGATGCAACAACGCTACTTCAGTCAGGGAAATGGTCATTTCACATTTTTTTTCCTCTCACTACATAAAAGCTATGTAATTCCTTCCTATCTTTTAACTATACAAATTCCCAGTTGGCAGTTACACTTTTAGTTGGCAACTATGTTCTCCCCATTTGTTCAGGCAAAAATGATGGAGAATTGCAAGCTTTGGCTCTAAACCCAGCACTGAAATTACTGTTCTAAAGATGGATAAACCTGTGGTGGGTCGTTTGTCTTTCACTTTCCTTCCCATGGACAGTATCAGCCAAGGGCTTAGCATGAACATGTGAACACCAATAGCAAGTAAAACCCTAAAGGGGACATTTCATGACACAAAAATGCAGGTAAAGCGAAAGTGTTGCAGGGAATAGTTTCTGCTTCCAGCTATGCAGTTGATACTAGTGCTTTCATACAGGTGTTAAAAGAGATACATGCTCTCTGTGGGCCATTGGATTACCACTGGGCTGTAGCCTACACTTCCTCTGGAAAGCCTGGGAAAGCAAGCCTGCAAGTTATGGTTACCATTTGAAATCTCTCCATTTCTAGCAGCTAGTAATTATCTATTAGAGGTGTATGTGCATTTGTTTTGTAATACATCTTCGGTTGAGGCCCAGCATCACCGCGTCCTACCAATAGTTCAAGCGTGCCTTGTGCAGCAGGATGCAGACTAAGAAGTCCATTGGCAAAACTGTGACTCAGAAGAATAGGAAATCCTTCAGTTTAAAAATGCATTTTAGCAGATGACTGATTAATATCGTTGATGTGATGTGAGCTATCCATTGTTGGCCATGCTTAAAAAACACTAGCTAGCTACATTCATTAAAGCTATTAAAGCTGCAGTTGGTAAGATTGAGAAGAGAGTGTACTTATCTTGAAAATTTAAATGAGTAAAACTCCCAGGTCCCTCCCCTTCCCTGTATGCTGTGCTCCTGCCATTACTCCACAGCCACTCCCAGCGGAGGAGGCTGCCAAGGACATGCAGGCTAGTAACCATGGCAACTGACAAGGCCAAGTAAACAGGATAGAAGAACAAAACATGACCTAAACTCCACACAGCTCATTTAACATGTTTAACAGTGACTTTCACCTCAATACATTACCTGCTTATTTCGCAATAAATAACTTTGTGGGAAAAAATAATGTGACAGTGTTTCTGAAAGTACAGTAACATAGATAATGTTTGCTAGCACTTTATTTCAGCAACACAAAAGGAAAGCCAGTAAATTAGCAGCTTATATATATGTGTTGCTTTGCAAAATGTGTGACATAAGTCCCAAAAAGCCACAGTGATTTTAACAGGTTTATTTTTGGCATAGCTGCCGAGGCTAGACATGACTTTTGTGAAATGTCAACGTTGCTGGCCAACAAATAAGCAGAAATAAATCTTTTCAGTTTGAAAAGTCGAAGGAACTGTGGTGAATAGTGCTACATAAGCAGTAAACCATTTATATGAACATTTAGCTCTGAGAGCACAGGCACACATAAATATCAGGAAAAACACTAAACCAATATGACAACCTGGGCTCTTCGCTCCTGGGGTAGGGGGGCTGCTTTCCGCATGTGCACAAGCAGTGGCACTGATTGGTTGTTTTTTATTTGGGTTCTGCCAATGGAATTAGGAGCACTAGGAGGAGTCTGATGAGTTTGTTTTGGGTTTTTTTTTCCCAAGTTTATCTGTTTATCTGTGTTGTACTACTGTCAGGACATAGTGACATTTTTTGTAACTATGATAAAAAGTTATTTATATACAGGCTAATTGCTGCAGCTTTAATTAAGTTACTTCTTTTATGTTAAAAACCTTTCAAAAAATAGTCAAAAATTGCACTTTTATTTTTTAAGTGTCAAATTCATGTTTTGTGGGTGGAAACAAAAAGGTAGTAGGAGCACTGAGGACAATTTATTCCAAATAACTCCTTTAAATGATATATTAATAGCATTGCGGGGAGACACGGTGGCTTGGTAGGTAGCACCGTCACTTCACAGCAAGAAGATCCTGGGCTCGATCCTCCGGGTGGGGCGGTCTGGGTCCTTTCTGTGTGGAGTCTGCATGTCCTTCCCGTGTCCGCGTGGGTTTACTCCGGG
>JAOVYV010000019.1:2551981-2564043 GCA_025674545.1 Hassar affinis
TAGAGACACCAATCAACCTAACGTGCATGTCTTTGGACTGTGGGAGGAAACCGGAGTACCCGGAGTAAACCCACGCGTACGGGGGGGGACATGCAGACTCCACACAGAAAGGACCCAGACCACCCCACTCGGGGATCGAACCCGGGACCTTCTTGCTGACAGGCGACGGTGCTACCCACCGAGCCACCGTGTCGCCTATATTAAATATAAAAATGAAAATTTTACATGCTAAAAGTAGGAGGATACTCATTATTGGAGTACTCATTGACTCATTGAAGTGAGACAAAGTCTAAAAATTCTCAAATATGCTCGAGATAACCTACCAGTTTTAAAAAGCAAAGCTTGGCCATTTCATTTTTATTGTTTGTATTACTATATTCATTATACTGTAGAAAACATTAGTATTTAATAATTATGGAAGGCATCTTTGTTTCATAGATTTTCTTTACATAGACCTAAGGCAGACGTTTCTGTTAGCCATCTTCTTTTTTTTCTACTAACATGCTGAACACTAGCTTCCAATTTGCTCTCAAAGCTTTCATTCGCTCTCATTAGCATTAATGCTGCATTAACATTTGCAAACATATTTGCCAAAATGTGAACCGTATTTTTCAACTAAGAGTCTGCTGATGCTTGTTTTGTTTAATTTTCTGCACCTGACATACAGTATATTGCTGCTGGGAAACAATTTAGGACTGTTTAACACTAACTTTGCATAATATAATAATAATAATAAAACTAACATGACATCAATCATGGCATCAACCGCAAAAGCTCCAACTTCAGCCTATAATGTAGTCAGAAAATCTACATCATACATGAAAATACAACACCTCTGAGAAGAAGTGTAGACATGCAGTGTTTTCTTCGAATTTGACCAAAATAAGGAACATTTGAGAAGACAGCTGTCCTTATGGTGCCCTTCGAACAGGCCAGACTTTGTCTCGGAGGCGCAATTACTGACGATATTTTGTTGAAGTGTCCATAATAATATTACGTGTGTTGAAGATAAAGTATTGTTAAGTATATTGCATTATTGATTGCTGGCACATGGCTAAATTTTCACACAAGATATTTGGTGTTATACACCTTTAATGTAAAAAAAGAAAGAAAAAAATATGGTGCAAGAAAAAAAAAAGCACTGCAAGAAAAAATCCTGCCATTTTCTGCCTCGCTTTGATTAATGTTTTTTTCCTGCCTAATAAAAGGTTCACAAACCATCTGTTTTAGTCCCTAATGCCTTGCCCAAAGGTTTCTTCCCCCCTTACAGGCACTGAGCCAACAAACATTCCTCTCTCTCTCTCTCTCTCTCTCTCTCTCGTTCTCTCTCTCTCTCTCTCTCTCACACACACATACACATACACAAACACACACACAGACAGACACACACACTATCCAACTCTCTTTTTCACTCCTCTTTTCTCTTTTTCACTCATTTCTCTCTCTCTCTCTCTCTCTCTCTCTCTCTCTCTTTCTCTCTCTCATGTAAATAGCCTCAGCCTCTTTTTTTTTAATCTTGCACTGCCATTTCCTTCTCATCGTTATGCATATTCATTGCCAGTAAACATTTTCATCGACTACATTTAATCTCCTCCAACCGCAATTACACGCCGGTCGTCACTCCTCTCTCCCTCTCTCTCTCAGTCTCTCTCCTACTCTCGCACAGCTGTCCCACAGATGGGGCCTGAAGCCAAAAACACACCAAATCCACATTTACAAGATTCCTGTGGAATTTATTTAAAAGGGAGGGAGGCCTTTCTTGTACTATTGTGTTATTTTGCTGTTATTTCCTGTCACCTTATATCTCTCTCACGCTCTGTCTTTTACTCTCTTTGTCTGCTAGTCATGTCTAATAACGGGTTAATTTGTTTTTTAGAGGGGGGGTGAGGTAAGAGAATGACAGGTTATGTCAATAGTGTGTCTATAGCTGTACTCTGGAGGCTTTTCACAAAGAACTGAGCATTTTAGGGTCTGTATATGGTGTCAGAAGAAACCATGTTGGAGTTGTCTTCATTTCTTGTTTGGGACAGCAAAACTGACAGTTGGGAAAAAATCATTTATAATCTTGATTATTTGTTGGTTGCATAATCCAGGTTGAATACAAGTGTTATCAATTGATTAACAATTTAATGAACTCCTAGTATTGATTATTCATTTATTCATCTACAGTAAGCACTTTATCCTGCTCAGGGTTGTGATGGATCTTGAGTCTATCCCAGGAAGTGAAATATTGGACTTTTGTTATTTATTTTTATTAAGCAGCTGGTAATGATCCAAGATGGCGGCTCATATGGATGCAGCAGCTCAGATCTCTCTCTCTGGCTCTTCTTTCAGTTTAACTCTTTTATTTTTCTTCTTGACCTTTTTCTTTTATCAGCAAAGCAGTAACCGTAACCTGGACAATCCCACTTTAGTATACTGCTGCTATTATTTTATTGTCTCTATTGATGTTAGTACCTGTGTTGGAGAGAATTTCATTGTGCTTGTGTTTAGTGTCAATATTCTATTCTATTCTATTCTGTGTTTTGATGGTGGATGATGGTTTATCCACCATGGTCACATTTGCAAATTTCTAACAATTCAACTGACTCATATAAAACCTACTGCTGTTCTGAACATAAAATTGATATATAAAATGTCATTGAGTATTGCATGGTTATGTGTAATAATATAAAACATAAGCGTTCTCTTTCTCTCACTCTGTTTCTGTGTCTGTTCATCATTATGTGGGGCGTGTGATTTTTCTTTTTCTACATTTTTATCAAAAGGAAAAGAGAGAGATTTGTGTGTACCTTAATACATGCAGTACAGCAGGGTTTCCTCTCCCTCTGTTCTACTGTGCAGGTGTGAAATTGAGTAGAGAGAGAGAGAGAGAGAGAAAGAGAGATAGTAAGTTATTCATCCCCAGGGGGCACTGTAAGTCCTCCACTTCAACAGCTTCCATGTGGCCCTTTTCCTCTCTCTCTCTCTCTCTCTCTCTCTCTCTCTCTTACACACACACACAGACACATGCACGCATGCACACACACATACATGAATAAGGACAGCTGTGCTGGAATGATGGTGACAGACATTAATTTGTTTTTTTCATATATTATTACTGCAGCACAAAAGCCACATTTTGCAACACCGGAGTGACACACTCAATATTGTATTACCCTTTTTTTGTGAAGGTGAGATATTTGAAAAGTACGTGTGTATTACTGTAGCTAAACAATGCATATTTCTATGCCTAACATTAACCTTAGCTTCAGTAACTAAAGGGAAACTTTTGGGCTCTTTTAGTAAAAGATAATAAAGAAATAAAGAAATTAAAAAAAAAATAAAAAAAACACCTTTCTTTTTTTGGTTGTTGTTCTGCCAAGGTCAAAATTATGTATTCCCAACATAATGGGCACATTTGCGCCATGCAAAGCAAAGTGCTTGATAAATGCCTACATATAGAAAGAGAGAGAGAGAGAGAGAGAGAGAGAGAGACTGAGTAAATGCACACTGAGTATCCTCACACAAAGTCCAGGTTTGATGATGTGGACTGTGGGGTTCAGGTCATGTGTCTTTGTGAACTCTTGAGGCTCCTTAATGCTGGCCACAGGTGCTGAAAGCCTCATGGTGGCGTGGGAGTATGTGTGTGTGTGTGTGTGTCTGTGTGTGTGTGTGACAGGCTCTATAATAAGCCTTTGCAGTAAGGCCAGTCACACACCTGTGCACCAGCCTAGAGACACGGTGAGACATCAGTAACGGTAATGCAAGCAGTGGAGCGTGGCCTAGTGTGTGTGTGTGTGTGTGTGTGTGTGTGTGTGTGTGCATTATTTGGTTTCATGAAAGTCTGTCATGCTTACATAAGGTGAACTTTTACAATGTGCCAGAATCTTGAAATTCCATACAAAATGTGTGTGTGTGTGTGTGTGTGTAGCATTGTGTGCCTAAGAAAAATGTGATGGAACCCTGTTCATGTCTTTTGCATTGTACATTGAAATTCAATTCAATTAATTTCAGTTAGTTTTATTTATTTATTACAAATAATTTCATTTTTGCCTTTTTTTCATGTTGATGATGTCCTTGTTGACATTACTGGGGCAATTATAATTTTTTTGTTTGAATTATAAATATGTATATGTACACTCACTTCCCACCTTAACAGGACCACCTGTGTACTTGCTCATCCATGCAATTATCTTAGCTGCAGCTCAATGCATAAAAAATGCATAATAAAATGCATAACGACCTCAGTGATTTTGAATGCAGCATAATTGTTGGTGCAAGACAGTCTGGTTTGAGTATGGCAGAACATCCGATGAGCAGCATTTCTCTAGACAGTGCTGCCTTGTTGATAGGAGATTTCGGAGGAGGATGGTCCGAGTGGTTTGAGCTGAATGGAAGGCTGGAGTAACTCAAATAAGCATTCATTACAACCATGGTGAGCAGAAAAGCATCACAGAATGCACAGCATGTGGGACCTTGCAGCAGATGGACTACAAGAACAGAAGACTGCATCAGGTTCCACTCCTGCCTGCCAAGAAGAGAAACTGAGGCTACAGTGGGCATAGGCGCACTCAAACTGGATAGTTTAAGGCAAACTTGATCTTTCTTTCTTTCCTTTTTTCTTTCTTTCATTTTCCTGTTATTATGACTGCCACAGCAGCATAGGCCCTCATAGTTTTTGTCAAAATTTTTCCTCTTCTTTTTCTTCTTCTTCTGTCTTTTTTTCTTTACCAAATTTTGTCAGTGATCTCATGTACATAGACTTCACCACTCCAAATGAAACTTGGTATACTTGTAGCCAGACATATCCAATAAGCAATATGAGGTTTGTGTCTCTGGGTGTCTGTTGCCCTTCATGCTAGTGCCTCCTGAAGTAGGGGAGGCTCAAAGCACATTTTGGGCAATAGCTTGAAAACTGTTTTGCCTAGAATTATGACTTTTTTTTTAACAATATGTTGGCCTCTAGGAGGTGCATCAGCCTAGCTCATTATGATTCATTTGTGGAGTAGCGCCACCTAGTGAATAATGTTGAAATGTAAAATAATCTAGCATGTGATGCTTAAACTTCACTAAATTTCACTCCGTACATCACTGCTACGTTCTTTAGACACCTGCCAGATTTTCGGAAATTGCATCAGTGGGGTGCTGCATCTGACACGTTTCAGTATCTCAAGAACTTCTCATGCATGAGTTTTGCAGTTTGGTGTGTCTATTTTTACTTCATTCGTGCTTGTTTTCTCACGGTATGTGGCTGTCATATTACTCACCGCTACACAGTATGTCTAGTTGAATATTCTTGTATTGAGGATTTTTATAAATGAATTAAATATAATAAATAAATCCCAGGTGTTTGTGCTTGGCCCAATGCTTGTGATCCTTTACCTGACACATCATTTTTACTGAACCACAAAAAGGATTAAGTAGATTGGTGAAGAGTGCTGATCTAGGATCAGCTTTAATATGTCACACCATCATAAGCCTATAGCCAGTTGAACATGTAGAGCTGAATTTGGATCAGCAGGCTTTAACTCACAACCTTCAGTGAGTTAATGACCTGTCAGGTCCCTAATTGAACAATTAATATCAAGTCCATGCAATGAACACTGATCAGTGTGTGTATTGTTATAATTAATCAACAATGTTCAATTGAGAGGAAAATATAAATGACAGTCATTTGGATTCCTTCTGGTTAGGTGTGTAACAGTATGATAAATCCTCCGTAGGATCACTTGTTCAACCCATTATCATACATTTTACTTACATCTGCTTACAACTTTTATTTTATTATTTTATGGAATTTGAATCGTCTTGAGCTTAATTCTATCAATTAAAAAACCTTGGATTATCATCATATGCCATCATACCGATAAATCATCACAGCCCTAATTAAGAGCAAGCTGAATCACGTTCCTCTTCTTTTTCTCATCTACGTGTTTCCCTGCTCCTGTTGTTCCACATGAAATCTCAGACTTACAGACTTACAGCTGCCCAGCTGCTTTTATTTTAATAATAATAACATTATTAATAAATCTTATTTACTTTTTTTACTAGCTACAGGTAAAAAAAATAAAAAGAACCTGTAAATTCAAAAAGAAAGTTGATTAAGTGGAAAAAATCCCATCAAAGCTCTATAATCATTAGTAAACTTTATGAGTCTCGGCAAAGTGTGAAAATTTCGCTTTTAGTTTGTGTTTATGGGATTCTGAACACTTCAGTTCCTTTGATGTAGGAACAAATTATTTGCCTTACATAACGACCAAATTAACAAACCAGCTTGTGGTGATTTGTGGAAAGAGGGCTCACATTGCGGTCTTTTGTTCCTGTCATTTTTATTTCGGGGGTTTGCATATGAAACACAGTAGTGGTGGAATTCTTAAAAGGAGAAGTGGAGATGTGGGGAGAGAGAGATGAAGTGAAGAAAGAATGGAGAAGAAGAAAGGAGAGAGAGAGGCTTGATGGAGAGGGAGGGGGGAAGAGATAGTCTGTAATAGTCTGAGGGAAAATGAATGACGCTTGCAAAACAATTGAACTAAGAATAAAATAAACAGAGAAAGAAATAAAAGAGAAAGACAGAGTGACAGAGAGTGAGAGAGAGAGACGTGAAGATCTGATAAGTCTTAATCTTCTTCATTTTCCCCGTGTGATGGATGTGTAGGGGATCTCTCACTCCTTGACTTCCTTTACTGATTGTCAAAGCTCTTTCTCCTGTTTCCTCTCCTCCTCCTGTTCTTCTCTTCCACCTCCCTCTGTCCCTCCCTCACTTGCAGGATGTGAGAGGAAGTATCATGTCTGTACAAGCCACCATGGAGAAAGTAGGAGCGAGGGATGATACAGCACTGACAACAGATTAGGAAGTTTAGGAGGATCTCTTTGTTTGTCTGTCTGTCTGTCTGTTTGTCTCTCTCTCTCTCTCTCTCTCTCTCTCTCTCTCTCTCTCTTTCTCTGTCAGTCTAATAGCCTAGTGTGTGTTTCTTTCCATGTGCCCTGATCTGCCCTCACATGAGTTTATTTGAGGAAGGTCAGAACTCACTTTGGGGCAGACATAAACACACACACACACACACACACACACACACACACACACACACACACACACACACGTGTTTCCATCTGTATCCCCATCAGACACATAAACTCTAAGCATTTGAATGCCTAGCATTCTTTCCCTGTGTGTTTTTCCTGGGTGAGACACACACACCCACACATGCACACACCTTCTCATTACTGTCGTTTCCATGACTGTCTTAGTGCCATTCATTCTTCCTAAATCCATTTATGTGCATTCACATGCCTAACAAGACAAGCCAAATCATTATTTATTTTAATTTATTTAATTAGTATTGCATTTATTTTGGACTTCATTCATTAAAAAAAATTACCTTTCTTTACATTTTTCCAAACTGCATTTCAACTCCCAGACCTCTAAACCATTTCCATTATATTTACATTTAAATTATTTACCAATTTATCTTTAGCCCTGATTGAGTTTTATGTCTTGAGAACATCTTCACTTTTAGCTGATTCACATTTGCTGTGCTTATTAGATTTGAGTCAGTATAAATGACACTGTATTTGTAGTTAATATTAACGGGAGTTACATTTTAGACATAATTGAGGATATGTGTTAAAATAATAAATGGCCTGGATATAACAACAGGGTTGAATGTGTGTGTCCTAGTGTTCCATGTTCTAGTGAACTGAATGGTTTAAGATGGCGGCCGGTTGGCACCATGATTGGCGGCCTGTTGGCACGCCGACTGCTCTTGGCACAACTTCAGGCCAATGACAGGCAGCTCCAGGCAGTGACAAGTCTGTTGCCTAGCAACCCTATTGAACTTTGGCCCGATTTACCAAGCATCTGATTCACCAATAAAGGAAAGAAAGAAGGCCGAGAGAGAAAGGAGATCAACAATGATGAGATAGATAGATAGATAGATAGATAGATAGATAGATAGATAGATAGATATACACCACAACAATATAATGTCACAAAATATAAAAAAAATATAAACAAAATGTAATAAGAATAAGAATAATATTCTTATAATAAGAAGAATAACAAAAATAATCTCATTCAATTTAATTAATCTTAGCAAATCTATGCGCTTCTGAATTACAGTCAGATTTTATTTAACATTTCTTTGTATTAAACTTTTTTTAGCTTTAGCTTTTTTTAACCTTGTTCTGCTGTGAAGTGTATAGCTCCAATTTGGATACATATTTAGATGTATCACTGTGATGTAAATCTGTTAAAGATTTCACTTATCACAGTATAACTACATATAAATAATTAACCACTAACACTATGTTATCCTATTTATTTGTCACGTCTAATTAATTTCTCCTTGTTTCCCATTAATGTTATTTTTTTATTCCATTGTCAAAAATGTGTTTTGCTCATGCTATTAGAGCATTGAACAGAGAAGGAAAGTGTCAGAGAGAGATTAGCATAAACGTTTATACACTACACAATGAGCCCTACAGATAAACACAGAATAAATTAGAGTAGCTTTTAAGTCATTAATGGAGTTTGCAACTGCGTATAGGCTGGATTCATGTTAAACAGTCATTTGAAAAACACTCGCAAAAATAATCTCTGAGGATTAACGCACGGAACGAGCAGAAATTTCATCAAGTCGCAGGATCCGTTCAATTGTTCAATTCAATTGTTTTTTTTTCATTGCTTATTTATCAAATATTAGTATAATTCTTTGTCAAGTTCAATTAGACAAGATTCCATCACAGTCAAAAAAGTGCCCCACATCTAATGCATGTGTGATGCATGTGGGTAATTTTGGGCTGACAGTGGATGATAGTATGCTTTGGTCTGACATGTGGTCTTGTGCTTGATCAGTGAGTTGTGGCTGTGTGCTGCCTGCCAGATTTAGATGAGTTAATTACTGTCATTCCATGGTGTTGTGTGGGACAGGTAAGGTGTGCACACTCATTCCTCTGCTCCTCTGCATCTGGGAATCCAAACATCTAGCTAAGGAGATATAATTTAAGGGCCTTGTTCACAGTGTTGCTAACTTTATTGCAAAAAGAGCCTAGTGATATATCTAGCCACTTTTTGAGCAGACTTTTTGAGTGCCTGCCTCGCACTCAGTGTGGCTCTCCTGCTCACATGACAGCTGTTGAGTTTAGAGAGCAAATTCAAGCCTGCGTTGCGCTTTTGTGAGCTGATCCCAATCAGTCACTGATAATCCTTGTTCCGAATTACCATTCACTTATCAGCACTGTTCTCAATGACCAATTACTAATCACAATGACCACTCACTAATCACCGCTGTTCACAATGACCAGTCATTATTCAGCATTCTTCCCAGTGACCAATCACAATTCAACATTGTTCCCATGACCAATCACTAATCATCATTGTTTCCAACAACCAATCATTGTTGGAATTGTGACCAATTGTTCCCAGTGACCAATTACTAATCACCACTGTACCCGATGATCAATCACTAATCACCACTGTCTCCAATGACCAATCACTAATCGCCGTTGTTTCCAATGACCAATATCTAATCGCAATTGTTTCCAATGACCAATTACTAATCACCACTGTTGACAATAACGAATCACTAATCACCATTGTTCCCAATAACCAATCACTGATCACCATTGTTCCCAATGACCAATCACTAATCACCACTGTTCCCAATGACCAATCACTAATCACCAGTGTTCCCAATGGCCAATCACTAATCACCACTGTACCCAACAACCAATCACTAATCACCATTGTTCCCAATGACCAATCACTAATCACCATTGTTTCCAATGACCAATCATTGATCGCCATTGTTCCCAGTGACCAATTATTAATTACCACTGTTCCCAATGACCAATCACTAATCGCCATTGTTTCCAATGACCAATCATTGATCACCATTGTTCCCACTAACCAATTACTAATCACCACTGTTGACAATAACAAATCACTAATCACCATTGTTCCCAATAACCAATCACTGACCACCATTGTTCCCAATGACCAATCACTATTCAGCATTGTTCCCAATGACCAACTACTAATCACCACTGTTCCCAATGACCAATAAATAATCACTATTGTTCCCAATGACCAATTACTAATCACCTTTGTTCCCAGTGACCAATTAGTAATCACCACTTTACCCAATGACTAAGCACTAGTCACTGTTTTTCCCAATGCCCACTGTTTGTCCCACCCACTTCTTTCTTATTTGTCTTAAACTCTCCTTTTGGTTATAGATATTTTCATGTCTATTTTCCAACTACTCATTACCAGTGCTTCACTTTGTGTTCTTAATAAAGAATAGTCTGTGGTGCCATGACCAAAGGATTCTTCTTTCTCTAAGAAACATTATAACCTATTATTTTCTATTATGATAAAACACAATTGTATCTATAAGTAATTCTATCATGTATTATTTTCTATTGTGATAAATCTCCATTCGATTCCATAATGCTCTTCAGATCTACATGTCTTCCTACAGCATGTTCTGATGTGCAAATGATGACCACAATTTGTAGCTCAGCCTATGACATCATGAGGCTCCTAGCAACTTTCTGAGCATGCATTAACTACTGTGTTGTCAACAGCATTGCTTATTCAGAGGCAGAGAACACATCTAATTGTTTAGAAACCTAGAAATGTTTAATACATACCCAAAGCAGTTTTAAGAAAGTCTAAGCTTTAAGGCATTGCCTAGTATAAAAATGGGTTTGGGACATTTTTGCGTAAATTGGTGTACCTTGTGTAGATGTTGTGTAGATGTTTGTGTATCTGTGTGGAGACCTATGCAGAGACCTCTTTCATGATAAACAGTAATGAACCAGGCTGATGACTAGCCACTGCATGAGCCACACTGTTGTGAGTTATGTCACACTGTCAAACACTAGATTATGGGTTACTAATGGTAAAACCAGTTGATAAATCTAAAATGACTTATTTTGTGCTCTACATCTAAGGCATGTGGTACTCTGTATGTAATTGTAGTGAACACTTTAAGTGAGACAGGTTCATTTGTGCAAAGAGAAACAGCAGATTTATGTTTGCCGTTAACCTTTTGGAATGTTAGCTCAAAGCTAAAGTCTCTTTGGGACTAGGCCTGCTAAAAAGCCTGTGCTGTTAGTGGTGCTCTGTGCTGTGTATGTGTGTGCTCTCTGTAGTTTCTTTTGAGCAGACTAATGGTTTTAATAATGTTTACGAGGATGAAGGTATTTCCCTAACAGCTGGTTTGGATCTCAGCAAAAGTACAACGGCTCTTTGGACTTGAGAGGGTTTAAAGGAGGCGGCCTTTAAACAGATGTGTCCTTATAGCAGGTTGGGAGAGTGTTTGTGCGTGCTTGTGTGTGTGTGTGTGTTTCTCATGGTGATGACTTACAGATGACAATGACACAGAAAAATGAATGCATGCTGGAAAATTGTGTGTACATGTATACATTGTGTCCATGCACTGGAGGATAAACCAAAGTTCAGTGAAAAATCATCATGTTGATGCAATTAAAGGGCTGCCGTTACCTACTAACACACACACTCACACACTCTCACACACACACACAAACACACACACACACATACACACACACACACAAACCTAGAGAGGGAACCAAGCCACACCAGAGCCTATGCAAAGACCTGCCCAAACACATACAACATAAAACACACAACACTAAATACCAGAGCGTGTGTATAATTAACCACGGCCTGAAGGCTGTAGTGTCAGTTTGAGTAATTACTGAGAATATTGCCCCTAAAATGCCGTTCAGAAAGGTAATCTTGCAAATGATCCAGGAAGTTCTTACATTAAATATGAACTTCTGTCCCCTTCTCTATTCGCTGCATCTGATTAACCTAGGGAAATACAACTATACAATTTCCAGTGGTTTTTAAACTAAATTCCAAACACTGTGTGACTACAGTGACCTTTTCCGATTACTCCTTGTCACATTGTTCGAGATGCTCGCAGTAAAATCTTGGCTGAATTCTATAATCGACTGTGTAATAACATGTGTTCTCTCTGTCGGATTATATGATGAAGATCCTCTAAGGACAGACTGGGCTGCGTTTAAAGAAAATTACTACCCTGCTT
>JAOVYV010000019.1:2572056-2589310 GCA_025674545.1 Hassar affinis
GGATTGGCGCCCTGTCTAGGGTTGTTCCTGCCTTGCGCCCTATGTGGCCAGCTAGGCACCGGCTCCCCCGTGACCCTCAAAAGGAATAAGCGGCCAAGAAGATGAAGATGAAAATTATAGAAACTTGAAACTGAACATAAACAAACAAATAAACATTCTGATTATTGCTTATTCCCCTAAATGTATACCTGAGGTGTAAAAGGTTGGAAAAACTAGTGTCATGATAATCATTTTTAGAATAAATGTATGTGTTGTCTTCCAATGAACGTGTTTCTCTTTTGACAAAGGGCGCTTGCTCCTCTTTAAAAAAAAAAAATCACTCACATACACACACAGAGCAATTCCCATTTTCTTTTGGACTTTGAAATTTTTATTACATGTGATATCATTACACGAAATCCCCCTTAACGATGTGTTCACATGACAGCTTAGCTCAGGAAGTCCGGAGGATTTTTTTTGGCATGGCAATGGAATGTGTTGATACACCGGATTACGAATAAACATCTGAAATATCTTGCTAAGCTCCTTTCCGTTCTCAGCTGCAGTCCCTCATAATGACACATTAGTTTCACCCCGTCATAAATTATGTTCCTTTTCTGCTTTTCTTTTTTGCTGTTGTTGTTTTTGTACAAAATATTCCAATGAGATGTTTGACCTGTGCTTGAACTCTGGCTACATATTTGTGTGTGTTTCTTTCCAAGAAGCACCTGTACTAACCACTGTACCATCTGCTCGGTGTTCACGATCTCTCTCTCTCTCTCTCTCTCTTTCTCCCTCACACACACACAAGTACACATGCACACACTCCTCCACACATTCCTTTAACACTCAAGCTCAAAGTATTTTACAATTGCAGAATGTATTTTTTCATGTATTATGTAAATGGTCATTATCTCAATATTGATGGAAATCAAGACCCAAAAGTCTTTCTATTGCTGTCTCTGGATACTTCTCCATAAACAAAGTGATGCTGAGAAAGTAACAGTGACCAAAATTACCCTTTTACATGAATTTCTACATATATAATTCAAAACACAGATTATATTTATAATGCTTTTATTTCTCAGGCAGAGACTACCTGCAGATAACCCTATATGATAATAGACAATTCATTACCTACATTGAGGCAAGTGTATAAATTCCTTTTTGAAAAATGGTTTTAGTGTCAATCGTCCCCTCAAAAAAAAAAAGTGAAATCAGGGTTAATAACAGAAGCCACCAGGGGGCACTAGTGCTGAAAACTGAGAGGTGGGCAAAAGGATAATTAGAGTAGACTAAAACAAAGGGGGTGCAATTTCGGTCCTGAGGAATGCATCGTAACCCAATCTCCCTCCATATCAAAGCAAATTAACTGAGGCTTATTCCTCCATTTTTTTTCCCTGAGTGCTCCTCACAGCTGCAGCAGCTGCAGGTGTTTATACGAGTGAACTGGCGAGTCAGACGTTCTTCACAGTCACTCCCGATCCAGGTTAGGTTTTAAAGGGAAAAGCAACATAAAGAATGAAACTTCCTTACAAAAAGATTCTTTTTCATCTTTTGATCCTTTCCTTTTATTTCTGAGCTGAGGATTTTTTCAGGCCTTATTAATAATGAGTTAATCATTCACTGCTTTCATTCTCTTTTTCTGTTTTCTTCTTCTCTCTCAGGTAGCTCTCCCTATCGCTCTCTTTTCACCATCTTCCCTTTTCACCGTTTGTGTGTGTGTGTGTGTGTGTGTGTGTGTGTGTGTGTGTGTGTAACGTAATGACAGTGAGTTCTGTTCGACTGTTAGGACGTGTCAGGATGTACTGTTCATCCTGTGCTCTGCTCCGTCAGTTCGTTTTGTGATTCTCAAGGCCTGAATGTTAGAGACCAAACACTGCAATTCGCTGACAGGAAATGGGATTCTAGACAAAGTATTTATTTATTTAATTCTTTTTTTATGACAACAAAATGTCAAACATGTATACATAATTGTGCGTGCATACACATTCAGGGTTTTTTTTATGTGAATGGCAAGTAGAGCTGAAATTTGGTACTGTAATTTGACAGAAATAGTTTCCATGGCTTTATTGAGTTTGACATGGCTTTATAGAGAAATGCTTTCATTTCCAAACTGTAAAACGTATTCCCTAATTAGGGGCAATTGTAATCTGACAAAGAAGGAGCTCTGAAAAAGTCTAAATTTAAACCCAAATTTAGCTACTTCCGTTAACTGAGAACAGAAACAGATATATGTAGGTCAAAGGAAGGTTTTTTTTTTTATTATACATTTTTTACTGCTAATCAATGGCACCAAAGTGTGTAATTTCTACGGTCGCAGCAGAAGGGGCTACTGAGAACAATGGAGCAGCGGTAGGCTACATTCTTACTTTTGCCAGTACTATTTTAAAGTACTGTAATGTACTAAATTATGTTGCACTTTCATCTGACATGCCCTTATATCTTTTTTTTCATTTCCTTGATATCAGTGCTATCATACAATTCCTACATTGTTAGTGCTTATTAAAGATTTGCACTTAATTTACTAACTCACTAAGAATGGCTCAGTCCACCTGGAAATTCTATTTTTTTATCAATAATGTGACTGTACAACCAGCAGCATAACAATAATCTGATTTCCTTATACGCTAATATATCATCACCTCGACTTTGCACGTACATGTATAATTCTAGCATTAAGATTAATAATTATTACTGTAAAACAACCAAAAAGGAGAAGAACGAAACCATTGCTCCATCCTTTGCTTTCATTCCATTGCTTTCATTTTTCTACTCCTTCTGTCATTATTTCCATTGAAACAAGGCCCCGTATTGCTTAGGAACAGATAATAAAGAATAAAGCAATCCAAAAATATGCTTTGCAGCCGAGCCCTCTGCGTCTGGATGCAGCATTACTCCCCCTTGGGCTTAAAAGCTCAGCCTTAGTCCTCAGCGTGTCTGTGTTAGAGCACTGAAAGGTATTGCTTTTTAACATCAGGGTTATAAATAGATTTGGGTTTCTTGTGAGCAAACCCAATATATCTCAACCTGAGACAGAAAAAAAAGTGATATATTATTTCCAGGGGCCTGGGCTGTACTCTGTGGCCTTTTTCTGTAAGGTTGGTTTTTTAAAGTCTACTACAGCACTTTGGTATGGCCTTATTTTTTGATGCACTATCATTTTATTAATATTTAATATATCAAAGAGAATTCATTGCATCAGATGATGTACATTTGCTGTGACGTTGGTCAGAGGGTTGCATTGTGATCTTGGGTTGGATTGTTACTGGCTTTGTGCTATATGGTTTCTGTTATTGTTTCAGACTACTAGACATTTGAAATATGTAATGTTTATTTTCCCCTATTGCACAATAGCACCACCTATCAGGGATGAGCAAAGCAAAGATATGTACACATGGTCTGACGTACATGGTGCCTGCAATCATCTTACATGATCAGTACAGATACACATCATATCATGGTCAGACCCCATGTGAGACACTGGAATTGGATCAACCTAAACTAGTAAATGATTTCCTATTTGAGACTGCTTAGGTATCAGGTGCTTACAACTAGCATGGACAATACAAAGATGTAGTCTTCAGTTCACAAGTACGCATGGATCTAACTACAAACATATGTCCTGATTTTAACGCTTTACATACAAATTATATTGCAGTCTCTTTATAGATGTTTTCTGGGTTTTTTTTATATATATTTCTGAAAGAAAAGAAACATTTCCAATATTGTGAATGTGAATATCGTCATGCCCTTGATGGGACAGTTCAATATTCTTGGACAGAGAATCGTCCTTGCAATGTGTGCAGTCTTTATTTTACGTAATAGTCAAACCATGGTACCAAACATGTACCTGACTGCACTACGAATTAGTGTCATTTTTGGTTGTTGCTTTTTTTTTTATCATAGGAATCATAGGAACCTATTGAAGAATCTATTGATTGATTATTGAAGAATCTATTGATTGATTCTTAAACTGCAAAAGTGACTCAACACTAATGTAGGTTTTTATGAGATATAAAGACTAAAACTCATTACCTGTTTGAGAATAGTCCAGCAACAATATTTAGCCAACACTCTCAGAAGAAATGGTACTAAATTGCACTTGTTTTAGTTGTTGCTACAGTGGTACCACTTAATCAAGGGTACCTCTGTGTACCTTTAATAGGCTATGTTTACATGTCTATCACTTGGAAATGGTGGTGGACATGGTGTACATTTAAAAATGTTACATAAATGGCGTATGCACTTTTTAAAAGTGCATTGCATGCGTATTTGTTGGTGCAAAAAAAGGTGCATACTTGAGGGCACCATCACTGCGAGACGAAAGTTACACTATAGTACCCTTTTTACAGAGAATGAACAGTGGACACAAACCGGAACTGTGGTCAGTGCGTGCACATTGTGCACATTTACCCCAGCATATATGCTGCATCAGTGTGTCCGGTGTCTGCGTGTGTGTTTGCATTTGTGTGTGTGTGTGTGTGTGTGTGTGTGACACAGAGCATGCGCGCGCGCTGTTAGGTTTTTGAGCTTGCAGTGCGCTGACCCACCTTGTATCTTAAGGCAGGCTGAATGTCTAATAGTTTTGCAAAGATCCACGTGTCAGTAGCAATCGCTAAATGCGTCTTAGTGGCATTTGAAAGACTAATTAGTGTGACTGCGTGTCATTTAGGACAGAGTCTCGGACCTCTGAGGGTGAAGCGCGTTCCTTTTGTGCGGCGATGTAAAGCGCGCGTGCCTGAGCGCGCGCTCGTGTCCGCAACACCCTGCCAAAAAAAAAAAAAAAGATGCAATGACTAATTTACTGTCAGGAACACGGACACAAACAAAGCTCGTTTTTCATCTTTTTTTTTAGATGATGCACGGTCAATGAAATCTCATATCGCTTTACAAATATACAAATGTCATAAAAGAGATCCGAGAGCGAGAGGTCTGTGACCTGTCAACAAAGTCAGAGCGTGTTCTCTAACATGCACGATCAGTCATGTAATGTGTTTACATTAACCAAAAGACGGGAAAACGCCTTTTTATGAATCATGACAACCCGCAGAGATGTCAGAATATAGAATAATTACGAGCCAAATGTTTAGATACACCGATTCGAAGCGGTGCAAGAAAGACACGCTATCTTTACCGAGCTTTGTTGCAGAGTTAATGAGTTTCGATTCACTTGTTCTTAGGAGTCGATTCTTCTGATTCACTTAAAAGAGTCGTTCAAAATGAATGAATCGCCGACGAATCGCCCATCAGTAGAGAGGGAGTCAGGAACTGGAACTGTGCCCAAGGTTAAGGAAAGATATGAGTTATGAGACTGGACTATTCACAGCAAATGAGAGACCACAGAAATGTGTTCTAAAACTTCCCGATACAACAGACGATAACCTGCCTTTTGCTCTATGCTGCTCGTTCCTGGAGACTACGCGGCGGCTTTTGAAGCAAATGTAGCTTTTTTATTTAAACGCCGTTTGTCGGACAGCGATTTGAGCTAGCACGCTGCTAGCTAGCAAGTTGACTTGAGTGACAGGCTAGTGACGGGGGAAAAGTGCTCCGTTTGGTCTAAAGGCACTGAGAATTTACGACAACACACCAGAAAACGTCGGCGTTTTGATTTTTTTTGGTGGATGAACATTTCTACAGAAGGTAACTGCTTCGGAAATTTTGACATGCCATGTTTGTTTTGCTTGTATAGCCTTTTTATATACGCTCAGCGTCCTCTGTTTTGCGTGTTGAGCCGCGACTGACTGACCGCATCCTCTCATACAGACACACGCTTTAAACGCCTGAATTTCATTCACACACCTGGTTTTTGGACTGTTTGTTATATATATATATATATTTCGGGCATAAGTTTATTTCCTGAATTTTATTCACTCGACATGTGTATATACTCTGACTGTGGGTTAAAAGTTTAAAACATTGCTGGCGGTCAAGTGGAACTCGAGATAGTAAACTTTAACCTGAAGCGTTTTACGGTTAATATGCCGTTAGAGCGACCGTTATAAATTTAAATTTAAAAATTTAAATCCAGTGTGCACGAGACGCGCACGCTGTGTATGTAATGCGTTCAGGTTCAGAAACTGTAGTGTAATAAATGCGCTGTAAAGGGTGTCTTAGTTAAACACCTTGGGACATCAAGTTTTGACAGAACCCCTTGCACTGTCGGTGTGTGTGTGTCTGAGTGTGTGTGTGTGTGTGTCTGAGTGTGTGTGTGTGTGTGCGTGCGCGCCGTGCTTTCGGCTTTCGCCGGGACGCTTCTTCGACTTCGGCATGTTTCCAAATACATTTCCAAAGGCTTTGGCAATATGTATATTTTTCATACATTTCTGTGTCATCCGGCTGTAATATGCTTCTACACCCGCCGCTGGTCGGTTCGTATTCCTGTAACGTTAATGCACTCTTATTAGTGCTCGACCTCTGTCCTCTGTTAGGACATTTCTTCTACTTTATTTGAAGTCATATGATAATATACTTTCATCCTTTATGCTCTCTGTCATTCCTCAGACAGCTACACTGTCTAACATCAGATGAACTTTAATAGATCTGTTAGTGGAGTGTTTTGTCATTTCAGCCGTGCTAACATCATGAGACGTTCTTCCTGTAATACACACAGGGAAAAAGGAAAGGAATAAAACAAAAGAATCCTTTATTTGTTAACGAAATTGTGTTTTTAGATGACTGGCCTTGCAGACACACTTTCTTTTTTTTAATGCAAACTCCTCTCAATGAGAACAATTTTCAGGTCATTTTTCTTGGGTGCACCAGCAAGTGATTATCAGTGTGTGTTCATGCTGGTGACTTATTTAGCTTGATTTTTCCTTGGAATTTTGAACCTGACGTGAGACTTAACAATGCCTCATTGCTTATTTTTTTTAATCTGAATGTATTTTTTTTGAAGGAAGATCTGAAACAGGATGGTTATTAGCTCTTCTTGATGCGCCCTCTTTAATCTAGTGTGTGTGTGTGTGTGTGTGCCTGTGTGTGTGTGTGTGTGTCTCTGTGTGTGTGTGTGTTTTCCCATGTTTTCAGGTTTGTGTGATTTTGCCAAAATGCAACATCATCAGCAGAGGATGGCAGCTTTAGGGACGGACAAAGAGCTCAGTGACTTACTGGACTTCAGCGCGGTAAGAAATTTGGATTCGAGCCTATGTTTTAAAAACAAAACCTACTGTGTTCTGCTTTATTTTTTGCTTTGCACGTACCAGAGTATTTCATGGTGCACATTGCTGAATTAAGGGATTTTTTTTATAAATATGCACTTTATGCACTGAATGTAGTCTAGAGTGTTAACATTTGAAGAAAGTATGAGTGTGTTTTTGGTATTTTGATCATGAAGTGTTTTTGTGTAGAGAGGTGTGATATTTCATTTAGGCATTTTGGTGTCTTATAGATGCGAAACAGCGATTTGAAAACGTTCCCAACATCAATGGTAGTGCATCCCACTTTTACACATTTTTTCATGCTTTTCTTCTTTCATTGATTTGTAAAATGTTGTGTTTTAGGTTTGTAATGTTTTTGTGGACATAGTGATGTTAAAGCAGTGACAGGTTTCTCTTTTCTAAGCTGCGAAATCCTTAGCATTGTCCTGTTGCATAATGTAGTATCAGATTAGGCAAATCAGACCTTTTATATAGGGCACAGTAAAAGGCTTAGTGTTTCTGTGATGAATTAACTCGTAATGCTAAATTCCAATCAGCGATGTCTTGTGTCCAGCTGGATTTGTATAAACACCGTAGTCTTTTAATATAATAATAAGTGTTAATGTAAGGTTGTAGGTTAAATCAGCAGGCTGATACTTATTTCAACACTATAAAAGTTATTTCAGCTATATATTAGGAATTTAGCAGGCTTTTTTTTGGGTATTTGTAGCATCACCAGCATGAATAAAGCTCCCTTGATAAACTAATTGTCTATTAATAGATTGCATCGTCTTAGCAAAGAAATGTCCTGCTCGGTCATGTTTCTGATACTCGTCCAGTCCATCGGTTGACTTTAGAGTTGCAGGAAATAAAATGAATTAAACAACAACAAAAAAAAAGGTATTGCTAAAAATAATTCCCACTACCTGTGCTGCATTCTCATTAACTCTGCTGCACATTGCACGTTACACCCTGCCATGGTGGAACAGCTGAATTTACTTGAGGGGATTAATCGATTTTATCTTAAATCGAGGGAGATTATATGAAAAACTTTTAGATAATAAACATAGCAGCTGCTGTTTGTTAATTTATAGTTTATGCATGTACATTTTAGAGATGATGATGCAATAAATAAAAGTAGACTGTTCACACATAATTTGTTTTATCTCATTCATTTGTAACATGTCACCATAATTGTTTTTTAGATGTTTTCTCCTCCGGTTAGCAGTGGGAAAAACGGACCGACCTCACTGGGAAGTGGGCACTTCTCCGGCTCAAGTATGTTGTTGTAATCTCATTCATGTCACCGTTTCACACCAGGGTGTGTGCGTGTGTGTGTATGTGTTGTGGGTTTGACATGTCCATTAATGTCACTCTTTTCAAGTGCATGTGCTCTTTAGTAGGAGGCTGATGTCAGTTTTTTCTTTACTGCAGTTACTTCTATATGGGTTGGCGTCATAAGAAGGTGTCTGTCGCTGAGGTTTATACGGAGCAGATAGGATAGCTGTGTGCATGCTGTCTGAATACATTAAAATGAGTGGGTCTGGTGCCACCTTGGAACTTCAGATGATTATATATGTGCATTTGTGTGTGTGTGAGAGTGTGTGTGTGTGTGAGTGTGTGTGTGCACATGTGCTTGTGCAAATTGCAGCAGACGTAACATGTCTATGTCAGACTGTAAATGAAATTAAAATGTCAGCATCGAAAATCATTCTATGGTAAATGTAGTTTAAAAATATTTCTGTTATGCATAGTTCAGCTCTGCTCTTATGCTAACACAGAGTATTTTTAAGCAGTGTGTGTTAATTTACATGACTAGTGTTATTATTATTATTATTATTACTATTATTTTTATTTTTTTTGCAAATGTTGATGGCTTGCCAAAAAAAAAGGAAGGAAGAAAGAAATGACCTTGACCCTGGACTAATTCCGCCTTTGACCCAGGAAGCAAAACACAACGTGATGTTTTGAATAAGCTAAACCGGTATTCCGTTTCCAGACAACCATCACTAAATTAGTCATTTTAGGTCACGCCGACTCCGGTCTGGAGTTTATCTTCTCAGAGAGGATCTGAGCGGCTGTGTTGTGTCTACACCGAACGGTCAGCATTGTTTTATTCCTGTGTTTTTTTCCCTTTCTCTTTTTCCCAGACTGGTATGTTATTTAGGGTTTGGTGATTTGCATTTCCCCCCTCCACCTCCCTCTGTGCCCCTGTGTTTTTTCCCCATGAATTGTGTCACGGTGTGTGTCTGTGTGTGAGTGTGTTATGGGGAGGAGGGGGGGGGGGTTGTTGGCTCTGGACTCCAACTACCCCTGTTGCCATGCAACTTGTAGTTGGCACGGAAATACGTGGAAATGTTTCATAAAAGTGCAAATCTGCCCCATTAAAAAAAAAACAGTAAAATTACCACAAAAGTAAATAAATGCTTTGGTGGAATTATAATATTATTAAAATGTTTAAAGAGGATCTGTGAGGGGTCTGATTGTAAAATATTTTGCTAGTCGGTGATTTTTTTGTATCCAGGTTGGCAGAATGGAGAAAGACAGAGAGAAAGATCAACTCGATGCCAACCTTGCTCATTTCCCCAAGTGTTCAGAGCACAGGCAGCTTAGGGCCCTTCATGGCACACTCTCAGTTTTGCCCCAGTTCATGGTGATCAAGGACAGGTTTGGCTTTTAATAATGACTTGCACAGCATTTGAGGTACTTACTTATGGATAGATATTAAGATTATTAAGATGGATGCAAGATCATGATAAAATCAGTGAGAACTACCGGGAATATTTGGGTATAGAGTGGGAAGGAACTAGACGCTTAATACTTCACATCTCTTCTCCTCCCACTATCCTGTGCCTCACAACCTCTCTTTGTTTTCCTCTTGGGAAGCTGAGAGAGAGAGAGAGAGATCCAAGCTTTAATTGTGCGTAGGATTAAGGAATTAATAGGCATGTTAACCTGTAATAGTGATAGTATTAGTGTTATTTACAATCTAATGCTAATAATTACCCCAGTAATAATAGCTATCATTTCAAGGTTTTTGTTTGATATTATTCTCATTATTTCTCATCAGGCTTCTTTGGTTATTGAGGGTAAAAATATCTTGGCAAGGAGTTGCTCTACATGTAAAAATGGACATTTGTGCCAGCTAGGCAAAGCCAAGAGCCATGGTAGAATTGTTCTTCAGTGCCAGTGACTGTGAATAGGAACTACCTCCACAAGCCTGCCGCCAGCTTGAAAAAAGTTTTAGATTTGCTAAAATGCATAGTACACTAATCGGATCCAGATAAAAAAACAAAATCCACTGTTTAGGTGCTTAATTAAAATTATGAGACATTATTATTATTATTATTATTATTATTATTATTATTATTATTATACTGTAGGGATGATCTATCATTTAGATCTATCTATCATTTAGTACACAGATTTTGATATTTGATGTGTTTGAACTGATGCTGTTCTTGCATCAGGTTTATGGAAACAAATTTTGATACAGAGCATACAACTGCACAAAAGTATTAAAATCCCAATGTGTTTCTCAGTTTGATTCAAGGACAGCATCAATTCTGCAGCTTTTGCACCCGGACAGCCATTCCGTAAAACTATTTGCTGTGACCAATGACTCTTGACGTTGTACCACATGACCTCACGCACACGCAAGAAGAGCAGCGAATCTCTGCAAGGCTACAGAAGAAAAAGGGGAGAAACAAACATTGCACAGCTGTGGGGGAATTTTTAAATGACCCAGACTCCTGCATGCACTATAAGGAATACATTTATCCTGAACAAATAATGACTAAATTTATGACACGAATAAATGGGATTGTGAGTCTGCAGTACACATAGCACACATTTGTCAAAACCAGCTTTCAGCCACACATGGCTTATTGGCAGATCAGAAACTTTACCCTAATTATTTTACCTGCTACTGCTATCAGGTTTGTTTGGTTTGTAATTTAGCTAATATCTATTGTACAAATGTGCAAATAAATCACTAAATAAATATGAAGACAAGCCAATCATTTACAAATGTGTGCTATGGAAATATAACAACTACAGTGCTACAAGAATGTAAGAAATGAATAAATATAAAAATATTGGTCAGAGAAAGGTGATCTCAGTTCTAAGCAATTGTGCATCCAAATATACACAGTATTAGAACACTCTTAGTACAGCAGCAAACTTAATATTGATCAGGTATTAGTTCTGGAAGCTTTTGACTGTATGGTGATTAAAAATTAATAATTATGTAATTATGTAGTAGTGTAGTTTATATACAAAAAGTCCCAAGGCAACTCTAATAACCTGAAAAAATGTTTTAAAAACAATAAGACTTAAGATGGCTTAAAATTAAGTGATGGCTTCTACTTTACTAATGAAGGCTATTTATTGAAGCTCAATCAACTTCAGTATTATAATAGAAAACAGAAAGGTGGGCTAAGGTCATCATGCTTAACACCACGGTCCAAGTTTATTTAAGGCTCTGGCTATGATTGATCTGATTAATCATTAAGATTAAATATGTAAGCAAAGCATGTTCGTATGTTTGTAGTATGCTTGTAGTGCAGATAATTAACATTAACATAGCAATCAGACATAACATTGTTGTACAGGTTAATATGCAGAAGGTCATAAATGTGCAAAGCTTTGTGATAATTCTAAATCACAATTGGCCTTTGTAATATGTCATTCAATGCGATTTATATGAATTATAAAAAGTATGCTTGCCTCCAAACACTACAAACCACTTCACCAAATGAGTATGTATGTAACATTAACTCAATATTTGAGTTATATTAACCCCTACAGTCATACATTAAGGCATGTAAAAAGCTCAGAACCAGTGAGATCAAGTCGCTGCTGTCATTCAGAATGTACCATGATTTTTACGTATCAGACTTGTAAATAAGACTTTGTGATTAGCTGTGGTGCAAACTAAAACAGGCAATATTTCATGTATATTTAGGAGAGAATGTGGGTAAAAGCTGATCTGTATATTTGTATGTGTGGTGTTAAAATGATCGAGATGCAGTGATGCTCTGAAGAAGGCAGATTATGTGTGTATGGCTTGCTGTTGTGGTTGAGTAAGTGTAACTGTTGTATAACAGTTGTATGGTGGTTGTAGTGGTTTATACAGTGCAAAGCCACAAATAGACTGTGCCACAAACCTTGAAAAAGCTTACAATGCTTTGTAATACTCAGCTTGCATTTGAAGAAGAATTGAAAGAAATAACACCAATTTTGTGTGCAAAGTAGGTGTATTTTGTCACAGCTGGTTATCTTAAGCAAAATAAAATTGGCCCCGAAATGCGAAGAATGTGTAGCCTAATTAAAATTAAATGTTGCCTGTAATACAGTGCAGTCTGTTCTTTGTTTTTGAATGCATTTCTACCGAAAACAAAACAAAAAAACTAATTCAGTTGAGTGCTCTGTGTCCCTCTCCCCAAGGTGACATCACTTCCTTGTGTGTGCTGGGATTCTGGGTCTGTTGACATTGTTGTGGCCTACAGCCTACTTCCCTGCAACCTGTGTGTGTGTGTGTGTATGTATGTGTTTTAATCTCTGTTGAGGTTTGATAAGGCACCTCAGACTGTTAGCAAGACCTGAAATTGGAGTAAACTTTACTATTGCATAGCTTATGTGATGGTCTGACATTTTTGCTTGTAATTGTTTGTATTAGGTATTGGCTTATTTCTAGCAGTATAGCTCAAAGTACCTTGAATTCCAACTTACATAGATGCTAATGCAGGTGAATATTCAAAAGTAAGATATTCATGTACATGTTAACACGTAACCTGTCAAATGTCCTTCACATACTAGAAATTGAAATTAAAATATTTATTTTAGTTATGTGTTGTGTATTTATGCAGTGAAAGTTCTTTGTGCTCAATGTCACCTTCCACAAGTGCTTAAGTATTTTCTAGCTGACTCACATTACTTGCATGTTGTTTATATGTCCGAGGTTGCCAGATTGATGGGTTTTTTTTTTCGGTAGCGTCTAGATCACTACCTATATACACAAGCAATTCCTTTATGTCTGCAAAGTTTGCTTTTCTTTGCTGACAACTGTAAATTTTGAATAGTCATAGTTCTATGCATAATTATCACTTTAATAATGGTTTTACTTTCATTTTTGGCAACTTCTGAAATAGCCCTTGATCATTCGTATATTAATTTTTTGTACGATGAACTACAAGTAGAGTGACAGAGAACACGAAGCTTCGGCATGTGTGAAAAACGCTGTATCTACTGTTGAGAGTTGCATGGTCATGTGGAATAAGCGGAATTGTTAATGCTTACCACATGCTATGAAACTTTTGTTCTTTATAATCACTAATGTTAAAGAACAGTTTAATTTTATAGGCAGTCTCATGTTTAGTGTCTAGAATACTCTAGCATTTTCTAGATTTTATAGTATTTTATATACAAAAAGCTAAGACTCAGCCAAGACAATGTTTTTTTGTTTGTATGATGAAATCTAATGACTGTAAACCATCAGCTCACCCTACAGGTTTTTTTTAAAAAGAGGGTCATTTTTGGGGCTGGATGGCAGGAACTTCAGTCAGAATCCTTAGATCTCATTCCAGCACTTATGGGAGCTTTTGGATTGATATGTTAGACAGCACTCTCCACCACCAACATCAAAACACCAATTAAAGGAACATATTTTTGGAAGAATGGTGGTCCATCCCTTTTATATGGTTTCAGAGACTTGTAACATGCACTGAAGATGTTCTGTTATTTTGTGTTGGCAGACACATTCATACTTACTGTTGGTTTTTATGGTAAATGATCACTTGCGTCTGTTTCCGAACCCACTACTGATTGCATAGTATCATGCTTTAGTGGATTAGCAACAGGGGAGAGATGAATGCCCTCTGCTCACCTAGAGAGTAGGGTCACCGAAAGCTTTGGCATTGTTGGGATTTGAACTTCAGATTTCCAAATGGACACTTTTTTTGCTGGACCACCCAGGCACCCTGGAATATATACAGTATTTCTGATCCTAATATTGGTAATGTATATTAAATGTCAAATTGTGATGGAAGTAAGGAGAACATGACAATATCAGCAGGAATGAGTTCTTGAGTTCTTATAATTGATATAATTGACTGCATATTTTTAAAAAAAGATAACACTTGAACACTTTTATACAATCTCCTAAAAGGAGAGATGAGATTAACAACCAGAATAATAAAAATACCATGTGCATACTGTGGTGTTTTTGTAAAGGGTATGGAAGTCTGATAAGATAAAATGTAAAATGTTACCCCCTTATGATTTATACTATAATGCTATTATGATATGATAATTATAAGGATCGTGTGCTGCAGCCAGGATATGAAAATGCTAGTCGAGCAATTTGTCAAAACTACAAATGCAGAGTAATGGTAGCTCCACTGAAACTCTTAACTGGAGATCAGTGTTCCTATATTGCTTTGATAAGAATTAATTTCTCACGAGCCTGGCTTAAAAATGTTTTTTTTAGTAGACTTTCTTCTGGATCATTAAGTTTTTGCACTCCTGCTGTACTGTTCTATAGCATTTCATTTTGTTTATGGAATTGTTAAGTTATATGCTGAGAGCACGATGTATTAAAAACATTGATACAGCTATTATACCATTACACATGTAGCCGTTATTACACCCTGCCATTCAGAAGCAAATGTCGATTATAGATCATTTCACATCCTGTCCAAGCTGACTTCTTTCTGTGATGGATTGTTCAGTTCTCCCCATCTCCTTCATTTCTCTCCAGCACCTGTAATGTGCTGTCATAGTAATAGCACATTTGGTGGCGTTGGGAACTTCTTCCCTCCATGAGCTGAAAAGAATGTGCCACTTTTTTTTCTTTTCCTTTTTTTTCCCACTCTCACACCTGCTCGCCTGCTCGAAGCTGCTCAGGAGGTGAAGGGTATCATAAAAAAAGTATAATTAGTCGTCTGAAAATAAAGACGCGCGAGTGTCAGCCCGGCTGGTAATTAAGCTCCGTAGGTGAGCGGCACACTTCGGAAAAACAGGAACTTTTAATTAAAGTGGCTGACTTGTTTAGAGATCGTCAAGTGCAACGTGGCAATGACTGCCATAACTAAACCATGACAGCAGCTAATGTTAGAGTGTGTGTGAGCGTTCATAGTGAGATGTGCATGTGTTGCTTTGTGTTTGATTTGATTGCAGAGACATTTTACACTTACTATAGATGAAAAGATAGATGTCCTATTATTTCTTTATTTCTTTATTTAAACCTTGTTGGTAAGAGTGGTTAGGTTTGGATTTAATTAAAAAAGTCAGCATTTTGAATTATGATTGAATGAATCAGTCACCCAGGCAAATTATATGCCTACTTAATCAGTTGCTCAGTCCAACGGCATCTGCTTACTGGTGCCAATTTACTCTGAAAAAGGCGCAAAGGTGCTAACATTGTTGTATTAGCAGTTTTAATCCCTTACTATGGATATATGGAAGACACCTAAAAACAGTGCCTTACTGCTTTTTAATCTAAATCAGCCAAACAGCCAGACCAAACAATACAATTCAGTGTTTCACTGATTGGGAAAAGATGTGCAATGTGAAAGATGCATTTGTTTCTAGCAGCAGTTAATTTTGGATTATTATTTTGTGACCATATGGGATTTTTGCTTTGTGTTTCTTTTTTCACTATTGCTTGATGCAGATCTGAAAAGAAAACATCCCCCTGCAATGCTGATCCATGCTGTTTGACTGTAATATGTGATCAGGTAGTCTGTGTGCTACCATTAATAGTCAGGCTGGATCTGAGTGAGGGGAACTGAACTTGGTCACCTGTAGGCAAAAAGGTGGAAACAATCATTTTGTACCCGAAAGAGAAAAAAGAATAAGACAAAACAATAATTTTAAATTTCTGTATTAACAGAAAGGGTGTACGGTAATAATAGTGCAGGGTACGACGTGGTGTGCATTTCTTTCATGGTGTGCATTTCTTTCACTTAAAAAAATGAAAGAAAAAATTATGAAAGCATACTTTCATACTGAAAGAAATGCACACCACTTCCTAAATTCCTATTCCTATATAAATTCGGATTCCTAGTTCCTATCTGTGCAGGCAGGTGACCTGTTTAATTTGTTAATTTGTTTGACATCTTCTCTCTTGTCAGTAATGAACAGGTTAAAACAGTCAGGTGCAGATGCAGTCAGTCAATCAGTAAATATCTTGCACTATAGTTGTGGACAGTCTATCACGATGTGTAACATTATGGACAAGGACAGCGCTTTGGTTAAATTTGTAACAGTTGTATGAAGTAAGCTTGTACCCATAGCTTATAAAACCAGACAGTATATCAGTATATCATAGCCAGTACGTTTTATCGTCTATGCTGTTAGCATGGAGCCATTCCCTTCCACCAATCTACACTGGGGTTTTTGTGGTTTTTCCTCTCTGTCTGCTGATATTTTCTTATTAGCCATGTTGGCAGGTTCACTAAGGCTTTCTTTTTGGTACAGTAATTCTTTTACCATTTCACTGGAATTGGATTAGCTCATTTTTGGGCTCTAGAGATATAAATGCTTATGAGATGAACATAAGCTTTTAGTTTGCCTAAATCCATTTTTTATTGTTCATCCTGGAGTTGGATTCAGTCTCACTGCCTTTCCACATGTGATTTATTTCCCCACAGTTTAACAGAGGTTGACTGTGATCAGCTCACATACAAACCACATCCAGGCTGCATCTTTAGTCTACTATCCATTCACTTTTGTGTACAGCAGTTGGTTTCAGCCTGTCTTTGCACATGGAGTTAGGATTTATTGATCTACTGTTTGCAGATACTTTTTGTTCCTGGAACTATTCCAGTGGCATCTCTACGTCTAGGTCTCCATCCTTCATGGCGCATATCATAGGGAGGTCATCATCCATGGGAATTTGAAAGATGTTAGTTTTAGTGTAGATGTAGGCCACAACTCACAATGTGTCTTGCTATGCAGAAGCACGGGGTGGACAATAATTCAATATCAATATATATCGCGATCGAAAATATTCCGATATTTTTTAAACACATTTCTGATATTTAGATATACAGGGGCTAGACAATGAAACTGAAACACCTGTCATTTTAGAGCACAATAATTTATTAGTATGGTGTAGGGCCTCCTTTTGCGGC
>JAOVYV010000019.1:2589329-2602209 GCA_025674545.1 Hassar affinis
TATATATATGTTTAAATGATCGGTAAGCACTAGTTTTGGGATTAACTGTTGGAAATGAAGATTTATGATTTGTTGTTGAAGTTTGTAGCATGCTAACACCATAGTGAACCAAAAGATTTAGATTAAAACCTCAGTGTAGGCTTCTGCAGCGTGAGTGTGTAGTGTGTGTGTGTGTGTGTGTGTGTGTGTGTTTGTGTAAGAGAGAGTTGAGTGAGTGACTGTAAATTGAAAAGAGGTTTCTATTCTCTGCTCGCCTTATTGGCAGTTGAACATCTGGCTGTGTGTGTGTGTGTGTGTGATGCCACATGGATCTCCCCATACATTCCATTCTGTTAAGGACTGCAGCATAGCTGCTGTGAATAAGTGTGTTTGTGCTTGTGTGCACATGTGAACAGGCTGTATGTGTGGAATGATTGGTATGGTTGTAATTATACCAAAAAAGGTAAATCCCTGCTATATTCTGTGTGTGTGTGTGTGTGTGTGTATACACTTTTGTTTAAGTATTTATACAAATGAGAAGCCCAAGGTATAGCTAGCTGCATGTGAGTGTGTGACAGTACACCTTTTCCTGCCAATTCTATCTCACTTGAGTAGTGACATGAGTACGGGTGTGCAAGTAGTTATGAGAATGAGCTCCGTTTATTTTATAGACCTGAAGCCTACAGACAGACTGCTGTTGGGATACCAAGTTTTGGTGGTTTGGTGGAGAGAGCTTTTTTCAAGCTTAAAAAAACATTTGTGTGGAGCGAGCTGCTTCCAGAAGCAGTTATACCTCAAACATTATGTATCTAAACAAACTTTAACCTGTAGATGTGAAAATCGTGGATGCCTGAACCAACAGAAACATGCTGCTGTATTCAATTATGTATTCTTTTGCTTATTGGTATAGCTAGCTGCAACGGCTGAAGCTAGCATTTGTATAGCTAAGCTAGAGAAAAAAAAACCTCCTGCAGGCACATTCCTTCTAAATGTCATTTCATTGAAAATATCACCACACTTCTGATTTCACTTTCTAAAGCAGAGGAAAACTTTTTATCAGCACCTTGCCTCTGGCTATGCTTGTAGCTTCGATTGGCTTGTTTGTTTACATCAACATTCATATCATCCAAACGACCTGAACCTGCGATGCAAATTGCAACTCGTTTGGATGAAGTAAATTCCAAGCTTATGCATACTTTCTTGTTAGGGAGTGTTTTAGCCAAAAGTGTGGTACTCGGTAGCATCTCATTAGGAAATGATTCCAAGATGTCCTCACTTCTAGGCACTCTGCATCTCTGCACTCTCTGAATCGCTCAGGGGAACAACCAAGGGTTTTTTTTTTTAAATGGAGAGTAGTTAGCTAGCTAAATAATACTAGTTAGCAAGTTTCATGCACTTTCATCCTAAGAATAGACACAAACACACACGTTTTGAAAGTATTATTGTAATTAAGCACAGCCTTGGCAGAGATCACAATACAGCATTGCTTGAGCAGAAGGGAAACCAAATCCAAGAAACTTAGGTTTAAGTTTTTCTTTAAGACATTAAAGAAAAGTATTTACAAGTATATATAAACATATTACTTAGATATTATGGGAGTGTCGATCGCTGATAAAGTTATTGATAGCTAGTGTTTCGTTACAAAGTAATAATTCTTATAATGAACTAAATGGGTTTGAATGCCATTAATGGAATGAGTGAAATCATTCAGTTTTTAAACAATTTTGATGTAGAGTAACAGGTTGGAAAATAATGATAGAAAGAGTTAAGAGAAGGAGATGAAAAAAGAAAGAGAAAGGTAAAAAATGGGGTATGCAGTAAGGAGAGAGGTAGAAAGAAAGTGTGTGTGTGTGTGTGTTTGAGAGAGAGAGAGAGAGAGAGAGAGAGGAATGTAACCAGATACGGAAAGAAGAAGGACTCTCACATGAAAGGCTTTTGTCTGGCCTCTGCGTTCAAACAGCACTCCTTTTTTCCTCTCCCCCTCTCCCTCTTTTTCTTCCCTCTATTTTTCCCTCTCTTTCTGAAAGTTTTGCAGGTGTTCAGCACAGGGAAATAAAACATGGCCTGTTATTTAGTGCACCCAGAGCTCCTGCTCTCACACACTCTTTCCCTTCCATTGCTCACTCACTCCCTCCCTCCATCTGTCTTTCCCTCCATCTCTCTCTCTCTCTCCCTCTCAGTCTGGCAGTGGAGGGATGGGGGGTCATAATGGGAAAAGCAGAAAGGATCTGCTTAGTGTAAACATTCAGTACACTTTCATAGGCTGTGACAGATCTGACACACACACACACACACACACACACACACACACAGGTTTAGGATGCAGATGAAATAACACAAGGAAATTAATTCTTGATTAAATATTACTATTAATAGATTATCTTTAACACGTTAATTTATGTTATTTGATACAAATTATTTGCATACACTGAACTCCTTATTTTTTAAACTTTTAATTTTTTTATCTTGCCTCACTTTCTTTCACCCACTCTCTCATTCTCTCTCTTTCTCTGTATGTCACACACAGACACACACACATGCATGGACTCTCCTGGCTATGGAAAGTGGAAACCATGACCAAAGACACTGAGAGAGAGAGAGAGAGAGAGAGAGAATGAGAATAGACCCACTTGGTTCATATTTTTCCTCTGTCCTTCACCAATATATTTCATTTTGTCGTTCTTGCCTTGTGTTTTTATAACTCCCACTTCTCTTTTTCTGAATGAGCACTGGCACTCTCACCAGGATGCCCACATCATCTTGCATTCCTCCTTCTTTTCCCTCTTCTGCCCTCATTTCTTTCCCACAATGGTCTGTATCTCTCACTTCAGGGTGTTGTGGAATTCCCTATCTTGTCCTTTCTCTGTATCCATGGTAACAGGTACAGAGTTCGCCTGGGTGTCTGGACACATGCAGGTGTGTGTGTGTGTGTTTAATTATGCTGAGAATTGTGCATTTGTGCTAAATACACGCAGAGTCACAGCTCTCAATAATGTATTGTCATCTGTTTCTTATTTCTAACTACAGTATATCCTCCTGTAGCTGTGCAGCAGCATACACGTACTCATACAGGTCGTAATCCAAACATTGTGAAAACTGTCACTGAGTGTAGGAATGAAACTGGATTAACATACATATTGGTTCACATATGGTCACATACGCAGCAGTGGACCTTTCTAACAACCTGATCTCCCAGTGTTTGGGATTTAGCAGGTTATACTGTATATTTACTTAGCAAAGGCATCAATGTATTATTAACATATCATTATTCTTGATGAATGAGTGATGTTTGGGCATCATAGGAAATGTGAATTGAAAAGCATAACTTGCAAAATAAATGGCGTTACAGCGCTTAAACAATACCATTAAGAGAAAGGGTGAGGATAGCCAACCTGAGTGTGTGGACCAGTGTTAATGAGCATGCTCATTAGCAGAGAGCAAGAGGTGCTGTGAATTGTGAGTGCACACAGCTATTCCTGAGTGAGAAGCAGTGAATCAAGAGTGCAGAGAAGATTCTTTGCGCTAGCGTACTTCCGTTCTGCACACACTCAGCAGTGGCATGTGCGTGCACGTTTGCCTTTCCTCTCTCGCAGGAGCTACTCTCTGCTATGAAGCTGAATTTTGAGACTCTGGGGGCGGGAATAAGATGCATGTTCCCACACCTCTGATTGGACACTCTCAACCCATCCCCGTTCGTCTGGAGATAGACCTTGATCTCATTCAAAATAACAAGCATTCAAAAAATGTAAGACCGTTCCAGAAATCACTATTCTCACCCTCTCTGTAAATGATACTTTTAAATGCTACGATTTTTCATTTTTAGGAAATAATAAAGAGCAGAGCATTTGGTCTGCATCACTAAATATTCAGCAGTTTTGCAGCAGACTGTCTTAAAAAATAAATGAATTTGTATTTGTTTTATTTTAATATTTTACTGGTAAAATCAGTATTTCAAACCCTCTACTATTTTCTTACCTCTCATTAAATACATACATTTTATAATTTAAATATTATAAATATTTAACAATATTTAAATAATTTTTTTATGAATAAAAACATTGTATTATTTATAGGTGATTATTATTATTATTGGTGTTGTTATAATAATAATAATAATAATCCTGTGCCTTGAGAGCTTGCCAGGCAAATAAGCAGCTGGTGCTACTTGCTTTGATGGCATGCTGATATTTCTGTTCGTAAATCTGAGTGCATTGTGTGTATTGTAAATCTTTTAGGCTAGAACATTTAGACATTATGGACATGGCTACACAAAGGGGGGCAGGTGTGCTTACACACATGCTTACCCCAAAGTCCAATAAAGTCAACTAAGGCAAAAAAAAGCCTGATAATGTCATTTAACTGAAAGCACAATGATCTAATTAAGTGCATTAAAATGGAAAATTGTGGTATTTTCTCCCTGTCTTTGTGGTCACATTACCTCCACATGCAAGAATTCCTTCTGAACGTTGGATCTGTTGCACAATCCGTATGCCACATTTTTTTGCTTGCAAGTTTGTAATATGGTAGGCTGCATTTCTTTGGTACCAACACTCATGCAGGCAAAGGACAGGACTTTTTGGAATGGTATTTCATTTTGTAGGAATATATGCAATTCAGGAGCCATTCTTATGTAAGAGCATGCACAGTATTTTGCTATATGGTGTACTTTTTTTTACACTCTACAGTGATTGGTTACAGTGATCAGGCATACCATTATGACCACCTCCTTTTCTCTACATGCATTGTCCATTTTCTCAGTTCCACTTACCATATAGATGCACTTTGTAGTTCAATAATTACAGACGATAGTCCATCTGTATCTCTCCACACTTTGTTAGTTCCCTTCACCCTGTTCTGTAATGGTCAGGACCCCCACAGGAACTTTCTTACAGGTACTATTTGGGTGGTGGATCATTCTCAGCACTGCAGTGACACTGATGTGGTGGTGTTGTGTTAGTGTGTGTTGTATTGGTGTGAGTGGATCAGACACAGCAGTGCTGCTGAAGTTTGCAAACACCTCAGTGTCACTGCTGGACTGAAAATAGGCCACCAAGCAAAAATGTCCAGTCACCAGCATTTACAGTGTCGAGAAAAAGATGGGCTACAGTCTGTAATTGTAGAACTACAAAGTGCATCTATATGGTAAGTGGATCTGACAAAATGGACAATGAGTGTAGAGAAAAGGAGGTGGTCATAATGTTATGCCTGATTGGTGCATATACATATGGTAATTAGCATTGTTATTATAGAGAAGGTTTACTGGTTTGGTTAAACAGTATCTTACCTTGTAAGTAATATCTAGTACTTTGCTTGTAATAAACGTTTGGTAAGTTTAGTTTGTTTAACTGAGTTTTATTCCACTATGTAAACAAGCTACATCACACATTTTTTCTGTTGTATTGTTAAAAAAAATCTAGCATTTTTTGACTATACATTTTTTGAAATAGCGAGGAATAAGGCTAGAAACATTCTTGGGGGAAAAAGAATAAAGAACAACAGCAATAAACAAGCGAGAGGAAGAGACACTGGAGTGTCTTTAACACGTTTGACAGGGAAGTGTGAATTAAACGTATCACCACTTTAAGAAAATATTTCAAGCTTCATTTGCAGAGTTTTTTAAGCAAATAGTTTTCACCGAGGTAAACTGCTGCAGCAAATTAGCATACAACAAAATGTTTACCTGTTTACTAAAACAATTGCTTTCTCACTTACTCTTTGTTTTGATGGTTTCTGGAAGGAGCGAAAGAGTAGGGGTGTAATTCACTAATTTCATGACAATGGAATCCTCCATCGATTCTTTTACTCAGCGATGCAATGATTTTCAATTCCTCAAGCTTTGAAAGAAATTCACAGAAGCCTGCATTTCACTGTAGAGCCTTATATCCTTCCAAAAGAAAGGGGATGGCACATGTGTAAACCCCATTTGCAGAAAAGTTGGGACACTTTCTTTGCATGCAATAAAAACTGTAATTCACTCGATCCTTTATTTAACAGACCAAAGGACAAACAGAAGATTTTCAGTGTTTTTAATGATGAACTTGATTCTGTTTTTTTAAATATATATAATTTTCAAAATTGATGCCTGCAACACACAGGCATGTTTACCACTGGGTCACATCACTTTTTTTTACTAATATTATTAAATCTTTTGGGAATTGAAGATAATAATTGTTGCAGTTTTGCAAGTAGAATTCTTGCCCATTCTTGCTGTGTACTTGAGCTGCTCAACAGTCCGTATTCGCTGTTTGATTCTCCTCTTCTTGATGCACCATACATTTTCAATAGGAGACAGATGCTGTTGTAACTCGTGCAGAATGAGGCCTGGCATTGTCCTGCTGCAATAGACATGGAGTACTTTGGAAAAGATGTCTTGACAGCAGCATATGTCTCTCCAAAAAAACAATGTAAGCCTCTGCATCAATGGTAACTTCACACACACACATATATATATATATATATATATACACCGATCAGGCATAACATTATGACCACCTCGTTTCCACTGTCATTCACTCCATCTCCGATGACTTTGGGCCCAGAGAACTCGCCAGCGTTTTTGTACAAAATTAATATATGGCTTCCTCTTTGCATAATACAGTTTCAGGTTGCATTTCTTGATGCACTGGTGGACTGTGTTAAGTGACAGTGATTTTCCAAAGTACTCCCGAGCCCATCTGGCTATGTCCATCACAGTAACTTGACGGTTTCTCAAACAGTACCGCCTGAGGGCTCGATGGTCACACACATTCAGCAGCGGTTTCCACCCCTGGCCTTCACACACCAAGATTTCCCCTGATACTGCGGATCTGTAGGTGGTGAAAGACCTACATTTTTTTGCAATCTTGCACTGAGAAACATTGTATTTGAACTGACTGACAATTCTCTGACAAAGTTTGGTACAAAGTGAGTGTGTTGCAGCCAACAATTTCTAAATTTGTTCATATTTATCAAATAGAATTAAGTTAATCACTGAAAAAAATGGAAATCTTTTCTTTATCCGTTTGTCTGTTGAATAATGATGGAAATGAATGAACTGATTACAGATTTCAGTGTATTGCATTTTTAGTTGGTGTCCCAACTTTTCTAGAAATGGGGTTTGTAATACTCATTGCTCTTTGGAGGTTTGGGTGATCAGTTATGTGGGTGTGGGATTCTCTCTTATGTTAGCCACCAGCTTCAACACCATGCCACCTTTTCAGGTGTTTGTGGTATTACCTAAGTATCTTACTTCACACTTACACACATTATTTGCTACCAACAGGAGATTGGAAAACTTTCTTTGCTGCTACTACTAGGATGATTACACTGGTAGGTTGCTTCTGCTTTAATATGAACACTAGGACACAAGCAAGGCTTAAGTGGTGGAAGGCAACAATCTTACACCGCATGCCACCAAATACAGCATAGGAATGTACAGAGAGGAAACATTTGGATAATGTTGCCTTCACATTGACATTCTATCATTTGCTCTTTGGTCGGTGGATGGATTTTTACACCCCTAAAGAGTGAGGAAGGTTTCATAGAATTGAAGAATTGAATTTGAGTAAATGCTTTTATTGTTTTTTTTTTGTATATAATGTGTGATCAAGAGTGGATGAAAGTAAGATTGGCAGGTAGGTAAGCTCATCCTTAATCTCTTATTCTTGACCTGTCAGTTAAATTGTATTAAAACAGGTACATGCATCTATCAGAGAAGCTATAGGTCCTTTATCCTTCTACTTCTATTACTAAATGTCCCTCTCTTTTTTGTTACCTGAATTCTCTCTCTGAAGTTCAGTAGATACTTTTGTGTGTGTGTGTGTGTACACATGTACCTCTCAAGTGCAGACATGTTCACTACCATTCCTGAGGTTGTTACTGCTTAATAAAAGGCTCAGACTTGAAAGGTGTGGGTGTCACACACACACATTTTCAAAGCTCACAACTGAACATGTAGTCTATGTTAAGTCCTGTGTGTATGAAGATAACTGTAGCATTAACGCTGTATGTCGCTTGTGTTAGTGCAAGTGATGAGAAGTTTGGCATCATTTCAACCCCTGTTTCTTTTTAGTGGCCCAATTCTGCACAGTGTTACTATTTATTTTAGAGATTTCTGCCTTCACACTTCTCACTTCTTCAGTTTCATCTTCAGGCTTTAATAAACACACGCACACACAGACACACACATACACACAAGTGCACAAAGGCCATTCCAACTCTCTTCAGCTACCGAATACGGCTGGTCATCTTCAGCCTCACATAAGGCAGTAATGATGTGATCGTGTTCAAGAGGGCGAAGGTAATTAATGCCGTTTTTCTCTCGTTATATCATGTGCGCTCCAACTCAATGTTGAGACAACCCGTTCATCTGTCACCGTGTTCACAAGACCATTAAAGATATAAAGTAAATCTCTCTCTGTCTTTCATTCTGTCTTTCTTTCTCTCTCATGATTACACACATCTAACATGGTCAAGCCCTTTCGTTATGCCCTCCATATGTGTGTGCGTCTCCACGGCTGAGGAGAGTTCGGTGGCGTTTATAGAAGTTGTGACGCACACTCGTGTTTCTTAATGATCCTTTTTCTTGGCTCTTGGCTGAGAAGGAAGATTACACTCCAGCATATGTTTTGCTCGCATGTGTGAAACCGATGACGGCGGCGTGTCACAAAGCCTGCCGCTTTCCACATGCTAACAGAAATGCGGAGAGAGAGAGGGAGAGATAGAGGAAAACAGAGATGGATCCGCTGGACACAGAGGAGAGCAAAGGCAGTAAATAGGTTTATGTCTTACCTACAACTTTCAGTTTGTATTCTCTCACAATCCACCAAAAACACAGCTGAAGATGAAGGAGCTAAATAAGAGGGTGAAAAGCATATCTACCATGTGACCTTTGACCTCTAAAAGATGCAGCTGACTCACAGTCAGTCTTTCTATAAACTTTGCAAACTAAGCTGATTGTTTAGAGAAACTTTCTTTTTAAAGTTTCACAGTGCAGTTTTTGAGAGTGAGAGAGAGAGAGAGAGAGAGAGAGAAGACAGAGGTGGACAAAGATGACTCAATGTCTTTGGAGGCTCAAATCAGCCCTTCTTCTTCTTGCCATGTCTTTGTGATTTAAAATCCAGGCAGCTAAACATCTAAGAGCCAGATCTGATATCCTGTGTGTGCTGTGTGACCTTTGACCCATGGCATGCTCCAAGCTTACTTCTTTTTTTCCTTTTTTTAAACCTAGAGCTCTGTTTCTCTTTGTCTAGAGTTACTCTCTCTAGAAATTGTGTGTTCTTAAACCTACATTACTGTGACATTGTTTATGTACATTAGAGATCAAGTACACAAAAAGTCCCACTTTTTTCCTCTCTCTCTCTCTCTCTCTCTCTCTCTCTCTCTCTCTCTCTCTCTCAAGTGATGCAGTCATCACTGCCCTCTGAAGAAGACTGTGTTGTGCTGGGAAACTTTACAACGCACAATGACTGTTAGAAAGAGCTGACACTTTAGACTCCTTACATAAATGTTAAATAAATGTCTCGATGACTTTAACAATGTTTTACTTTGTTAATTAACAGTCTGTGTTTTAATTAGTCTTAGAACATGTGGCATGTCCGCTGTACAAATCCCTGTATATGACCTATTACTATAGAAATAATAATGCATTCCAATGAGTACATTAAGCTAAACCTATTGTTCAAACATTGTTCATTCTGACCAATCTGGCCTGTCAGATTTGAGAATATAACCACACTATGGTATAATTTCCAGTAAAGGTGACATATTATACCCATTTTTCATAAGTTAGCACAGTTCCCTGGAGTCTTAATGAAATGTCTGTGACATGCTTTGGTCAAAAGGGTCAACAACCACAGCTGTCTCATGCTGTCTAAAGCAGCTCTTTAAATGATAATGAGCAGGTACCCAAAGACATACGTACACTGACGCTGCATTGGCCGTGTGGCCACCATTTTGGATTTGGTTTGTAAACAAATACAAATAAATGGGGGAGCTGTTGTTTTTCTGGATAAAATGCCTTATAATGTTTACATTTCTGAACTGATTTCAATAAGTCATTTTTATATTCATGGGTTTATGAGCTACATGGTTTGCAAAAAAGTTTTGACTCCAGTTACTTCAAATCTTAATAGTTGGACTGTAATGACTGCTAGATGCTCAAGAGAGGAGTTTGTATCAATGCTAGGCTTACATGGACTGAATTACTTATGTGCTGGAAAATAATTCATTATTCTATGGAATTGTAAAAGTCTTTATTTATGGGCTATGCTTAGCCCATGTAAGATAGTGTATACTACAAACTGCAAACTTACTTCTTGGGAATCTATAAAGGAATGAGAAGCACTCTGGAGACATCTACAGCCATTCTCTCATTTTAGTCTCACATTATTTAAGATAAGATGTTCATCTTACAGACGTTCAACTAACAAACTAACAGCATTAATCTTACTGTGGGTCCTGCAAGCAAGGCCAATAACCTTAGAGAAAATTACATCTAATATTTTATCTTTTCTGCTAGTGTTAGCTAGTGCTAAAAGGCCAAATATTTTTTAAAAATACTTACATTTGCTTGTCTCTAGTTTTGTAACAGACAGCTGATATTGATCCCTCAGCCAGTCCTCCCATTCTGCTGACCATGGTTGGAGGCACAAAGTTTTTAAGGCTTTGAGGCTGGGGGCCAATTTAGTGATGTTTGCAACACATCAGTGCAGTAACAGGCCCGGGGCTTGTGGGAAATACAGTGCTACACCTTCACAACTGATTGTATTTCACTAACCTGGGGTGGAGATACTCAATACATGAAGATACACAGATTGGGGTGGTATAATTCTAATTCTGCAAATGAGCCAAATGTGAAAGGCTTGCTGAATCCCATTGCTGAAATAGGCAGCCCACAAAAAACTGACTGGATTGTTTTATTTCACAGTTTGTGGATTGGTGGTACTCTAGATACCCAAATGCATGTGGACAAGCACTGAAAAGGTGAATGTCTCATAATACCTCCCCTTAAATAAGCTTTAACAGTAAAACTCTTTCTTAATGACTGAACGCACAATAAACCTGTAAGAAACAGAGCACCATACTAATTACTCTGGGTTGTTCTGTATCCGATTTTATTATTATTTATTGTTCACACCAGTTTATATAAAGTTGCCACCTAGCTTTTTTCCAGCAATGCCTCAAATACTACTTTTGTACTAATTACTTTTGTAAAGCCCATCAGATTTACAGCTTGTTGTTTGTTTTTATGTTTAAATGTAAAAAAAAGAAACTTATATATTTAGTTTCTATTATATCTAAGAAAGGTGTTGTTTGAGAAGGAGTGCATTTTGATGAGAGTAACAGTGAGACGTGTGTGTGTGTGTGTGTGTGTGTGTGTGTGTGTGTGCCTGCGAGAGAGAGAGAATGAGACAGAAAGAGAGGTCTGCTCCAACTAAATATGTGCTAATGCACACTGTGTGCTCGTCCATTATATTTCTTCTAATTAAATAGGTATTATCTTTTAATATTTAAAGGTTAGATGAATGTTGATAATGGATTTAGACAGCCATTAAGCCATGATTGCTTTATAATGTAGTTAGTGAAAGACATTTGATACAATTTAAGCTGAAATGAGAGAGAGAGACTCTGGAGCCTGTTTGTTTCATTATTAACCCTTTCAGGGAGGGAACTTTATGTTCTCTTTTACCCCTCCCTTCTTTTGCTCATCTGCCTAGAGAACAACGGAAACCCTGTACTTGCGTGTGTGTGTGTGTGTGTGTGTGTACGTGTGTGTGTCTGGTTGCGGAGAGTCTCCCATGGCGAATGAGTGTTTTGTCACCCACGCTGATTGCTAACTTGTTAGCACGTTCGCACTCTTCTTCTCCTAAAACCAGGAATAGGGTGATGAGAAGCTGTCTCATTTCTGTAGCAATGAGTTTCAGGATAAAACACCATGCAGGGCTTATGGCCATTCTTTCCTTTATTTATTTGTTCATTCATTCATTTATTCATCCCTTTATTTAATTATTCGCTCTTTCTCATTGTCTAGGCTGCTTATCCTACTACTGGGCCACAAAGGGGGGCTGGGAGGGTGCTGGAGCCTATCCCAGTGCTCAATGGGCAGAAGCTGGGGAAATACCCTGGACAGACACATTCAAACACTCACACCTAGGGGCAATTTAGTCTCTCTAAATCACCTGACTGGATGTCTTTTGACTATGGGAGGAAACTGGGGCTCACAGAAGAAACCCACTCACATACAGAGATACACAGAGGACACAGCCTGCCTAGCCGAGGAATTGATATATATTACCCAATATATATTTCAGTATTTTCTACAAAGTGGGCTAAACATTCATGTGTATATAGGGCTGGGCATTGTTTCAATTTTCTCAAGTCCAGTTCTGCTTATCAAACCCAGTTCTTATTTAATCTTGGCTCTGATTCCAATATATTTGTACAGGAAAAAAAGCACAAATAAACTGACGTCTTATAGACACTTCCTTAGTGTAAGCACCAAACTGACACTTTATAGGTAGGTTTCTGTGCAGCCAGGGGGCAGAAAGCAGCACTTTTCAAGCAGACATGACAAGGAGTTGTTGTGCAGTAAATTGCAAATAACTGCACAAAGATGGTTGGAAGATGTTCCAAGGAAATCATATGGCTTTGCTAAGATTATTGATCCAGGCTGTTAAAGCGTTGGCTTGGGGTCCTGATGGTCCTAAAGGCAATGAAAGTCTATACAGCACTCTGTTTGTGGTACGTTTCTGTTTACTAACATTACCTAGCAAGGTAATGAGGAAGTTAGCACTGTGTGGCATTCCTATCAGTGACTGTTAAACTGAATGATATTGGTTTGCTAATAGTCAGTCAGTCAGTCAGTCAGTCATTTTCTGTACCGCTTATTCCCAGTTACGGGGTCACGGGGGAGCCGGTGCCC
>JAOVYV010000019.1:2615332-2627295 GCA_025674545.1 Hassar affinis
GCAATGTGCATTTAATGAAGATTGGCCACCAGGCTGGTCCAATTTAGCCATGAATCCTCCCACACTAAAATGACAGGCCTGTAGTTCTACATTTTTAAATTTTTTTCTAAATTTTTACAAAGATTCATCCAGCAGATTCATACAGCACTGTGTGTGTTCTTAGAGCATAATCTGTTGAATTATAAAGATAAAGCCTTTAAAGTGGCCATTGTTAAATGGCTGATTGTGATGATGAGGCTAAAGAGTGTCATTAGGGTGGAATTTCTGTCAGCCTGATGTTAAAATGATGTAAGAACACATTCCTCTGCCATCATTAAAGACATGTTTTCTTTTGAATGATCTCATTCCAGTATTATTACAAGAGCATGACTGGCTATTCATTTGTCAAGGTTTACTTCAGAGTGCTCAGAGTGAATTAGCTTGTACTCAAAGTGTGTGTGTGTGCGTGCATATAAGCCTTCCATTGTGGAGTTCATAGACATTCCTATGCCATAACCACCTCACGTTGACAAAGTCTCTGCATGACCATGGCCAATATGTGTAAGAGGGTTTCTGTCTCATAGCTGCTGGGGCCCAACACAGATGTGTGATACGATACTGCACCTGGGCAAGCAAATTTGGAATGTTGCTTGCCCAAGTGGACAACCATGTAAATTTGGGATTTGTTCTGACTAATAACATTACTCTCTATAATTCTCTAACGTATATGTTTCCAAAGCAGTGCATGAAGCCACGAAGAGTAGATATAACAAAAATATCATGTCAGAATACTTAAAGATGATACACAATATGTAGCAAGATATCTGCCAGCATTTTTTAAAAACTGTATGCTTATATACTATATACTTTGGCCTCTACAAATATTTAATGAACACTGAACAGTACAATTCTTACATATGAATACATACTGTATGTACATAATACAGAATTTACATAAATTATTTTTTAATCATTTTAACTACAAATGTGTTAGCATTGGCATATTACTGTGGTATGCAAAGCATAAAACATGTAACAGCCCTTTACCTTGATTCAGCTGCTAAATAATAGCAAAGGTAGAGCACACAGTATGCTGAATTAAGAAATATTAGCTCAAGAAATATTATTTCAGTAAACAAGAGCACAGGGTTGTCTCCTCTGTTCTCTCTTATGTTACGATAAATGAAAAAAACTCCCAACGAAGTGCATTATCGAGTGGATCAGGTGCAATGTTGAGCATTTAAGTGGCTTCCACACTGTAGTGTTTGAGACACAGGTCTAGATTCTGTGTGAAAAATTTTATAAGGCTTAAAATCATAATGTTGAATCATATTTTAGTTGAGCTCTTACTTTTGGTTGCTATTGCAGAAAGTGAATGGTAGCGTGATCATGAACTTTATATGTGAGGAATACACACAGTGTGGGCTGTTTGGTTTTGGTTTGTGTCTAGGGGTCTGTGGAACAGTCAGTAGTGGAAGTATCACTAAGCAGCACCCAGATCACTCCCAGGTGTGCAGAATAGGTCATTTATTTCTCTCTCTCTCATTCTTTAGTGGTACAGGCCAACATTACTGTTGCCAGGAGTCTTCAGTCTTATCCCCAAAGAGCCAGTGTGGCTGTCATTCCAAACAAGTGGGAGCCACACCTTATTCCACTTGTTTAATCTGTTCACCTTTGGTCTCCACTCAGCTATAAAATGCGTCTCCTGTTTGGCTGGTATGCAATCCTGAAGCTACAACGGCCCTTTGTGGATACATCTGAAGACCCCTATCTTATGCTACAAGCAACTAGTGAATTATTAGTGTAAGCCTGTAACAGGCAGGTTAAACCCGCCAACATACAGTCATCCAGTGTAGAGTCTAGCTGCTTGTGTTGAGTGGTTTAGACATGCCTTTGTTCAACTGTACTTGAAGTAATATTTTTAACCCAAAAAGTTGACCACTGGAAAAGGGACAGACTCCCAGCTGTTCTGTTGGTGAATAAGTATTTTATATGTATTTCTGATATACAGACATTATCCACTCCATAATTCCCCTTTCCCCCTTCCAGTCTTTGCAGTATTTCGTACAATAGAAATGGCTTCATAAATCGGAGATGCACTGTCTCCTTTTTTAGTTAATTCAGTCAGTTCAGTATAAAACATCTTGGCTCTTATATAGCCCAGTCTACTGTCCCTGTTATTAATTGTCCTGTCTGCTCTTCCTACTCATTCACAGAGCAGAGAAAATTCTGTCCCTGTTGATGTCTATTGGCACTTGTTGCTGTTCTCGTTTTTTGACCACTAGAAACATCTAGAAGCGTGAGCAAGTCAACTGAAAATTGGCTGTCAAATAGTGATGTTGTTTTAAATAGCCGGTACTCTGTAGAAAAGTTTTTAATATGGTGCAATTATTATTTAATAATTAGTATTTCAACAGAATTGAAAACGTATTGTCAACGAGGGCTTTATCGATTTAGATTTTAATTTGCATATAACTGACTTACTAATGCTTGGTAGCTTTTGTGTGTGTGTGTGTGTGTGTGTGTGTGTGTGTGTGTGTGTGTGTGTGTGTGTGGTGTCAGGACTGTTTCACTGTTCTTCATTAAGCTCCAGAGACACAGAGAGGAGCAAAGGTTTATGGACTGTCTAGTAGAGTGACATACATGCTGGGTTCATTTAAACAAGGGATAACAGATAGCTGTCTGCCAGGAGTGTGTATGTGTGTTTGTGTTGTTGTTGTGTGTGTGTGTGTGTTTATGTGTGAGACAGAGAGAAAGAGTAAGCAGACAGGTGCTCTATAACCACCACATTATGAACTCTTTGCTGCAGCAATATGGAATAATATGGAAAGGGTAATTAAGGTATATGTGTCTGTCAGAGAGAGAGACTTTGTTAATCCTTAAATGTGTCCAAAGATCTGTTCTTTCGTTCTTACTCAGAAAAGAGAGAGGGTGTTTCCTCTAAAGGATGAATGTAATATAAATAGCTTGCGTCTGTTTCTTTGTGACGGCAGAGATAAGTGCATTAATACATCTCTGTTTCATGTCGACCTGCTTTAATTTCATCTGCACGAGAGACATGGACTCGTCTGTCACTGTAACTTTATTAGCTCCTGACAGAGGCTGCAGCATATAACTAACACACACACATACAGATACACACACGTGTATCAGAGAGAGAATTGGCTTTAACAGGTTGTCCAAGACTTTTAATTCAGCTCAGTAGTAGATGAGAAGTACTAAAAATATTAACACTGCACCTGTATATTGATCACAGGAACTTCTTTCTTTCTCTTGCTGTATCTCTCTCTTTCTCTCTCTCTCTCTCTCTCTCTCTCTCTCTCATCTAATGAGTATGAGTTAGTGTTGACAGTGCCAGGTTTCAACATTTATTGGATCTTTATAGTTTGCCTTTGCCTTTGTTTAACAGATTGGATTTAGACCTGTGTGGTATAACTTTTCTAAAGTGTGTGCACGGTTTGGCAAGTTTCCTGGCCTTGTCATAATCAACAAAGCTTCAGCGTATGGAAACTGAAGAAAGAATAATGAAAAAGAACTTGGCTAACTTCACATAATCTAGACTTTTAGATAAGCTACACAGCTGTGGTGAAAAAACAAAATCTAAATCTACTCTATATTCTCAGGCTGTCATGCTGCTTTAAAAAGTGTAATCAAGGTTCAGTTACTCCAAATGTTGAGCATTTGAATATATCGATCTGTTAACCACCATTCATGTTGCTGCATGTTCACAAACAGGAAATGGCAAAAAACACAAATAAGTGGCATCACAGCATATTTACTCTCTCTCACACACACACACACACACACACAGTACAAATTTCTATCAGTGTACAAAGAATGTTGACATTTGTTGGCATTGATGCAGACATGGATGTAGTGAAGAGTATGGTAAAAACTAGCTTCGTGGTAACAGTGTTGTCTTATTAGGGCATCAGTTAGCTAGGCATCAGGATGTGTATTTCTAAGATTATTTCAAATGTGGTTTTAGTCCTAATTGCTATGGATAAAAGGCTTTCAAAAAGAGCAAGAAGCCAGTAAAGGGTTATCTTATTTCTTAAGAGTGTGGGGGGAAATATCTGTTGAGCAGCTGGCTAATATTTCCATTACAGGGTAATAGCTTTTTGTCCACTGTCTTTGGCTGTGTTTTAACTACTGAATGAAGACAGAATATTCAATGCTATTGATTAAAATTCCTTAGCACAAACTCATGTTGGCCAAATATAGACAAAAAAAAGCTATGACTTTTATCAGCTAATACGTATCCCCTTCAAATGTACTGAAGCTTGCTACCACATTCATTTGTGAATGGTTCATTTGTAGTTTTTATGTTTTACCGTTAAGCGATGAATTACTTTCAGCATCTGTGTTCTCCCTGAACTGCAAGAACTAGCTTTCAGTGAAATCAGTAGTGTGACATGCACAGAGTAGCTCAGTAAGACTTCCTTTAGTGGGCTGAAGAGCTAAATGCAACAACCATAAATGTAAAAAGAAGCATTGTCTGAATTTGGCTTAACAGACGCTTTACTTCACTGTCTTATATGTAATATGTAGCTAAGACTTCGAATATGACATCAAAATGCAAAACAGTGTAGCTGCATCTGTTCAACATCTTTTAAAATGTTTTGAGACCGGATATTTTTCCTGCATTTATAGTCATCTGTTAGAAGTGTAAACCCATTCCACTTGAGGTCATTATGTCTCATAGCAAAAAGTATTTATGACATCACACATTACGACAGCGCACATTGTCTCCCAGACCCTGCGATGGAAAAAGAATGTATAGATATGTGCATGTATAAGAATGTATATTAATATATGCAGTATAACACTGCTACTCTGTAGATTTATAGTGAGCAAGGTGGAGTGAAAAAGCTAAAATAATCATAGGAATGGTTTAGTGTGACTGATTCATGTATTAAAGGTGATTAAAGATACACCACCCACTACACACTAATTCTCCGGAAATAATTGATTATAACACATATACATGCACACACACTTACTTTTGATGGGAGATATTCACTAATATTTACAACTGTTTACGTGTATAAATGCAACCATAATTAAGATTAGGGAGATGATTTGTTCCCTCTTTTTCCTCTTGCAGCAGCTGTGGAAGATAGACTGAGCTCAGGATCCTGGGGAAACGGCAGCCGCATAACAAAGGTATCTGTCTGTCTGTCTGTCTGTCTGTCTGTCTGTCTGTCTGTCTATCTATCTATCTATCTATCTATCTATCTATCTATCTACAGTATCTATCTATCTATCTACAGTATCTATCTATCTGTCTGTCTGTCTGTCTGTCTGTCTGTCTGTCTATCTATCTAATCTAATCTAATCTAATCTAATCTAATCTAATCTACCCTATATATCCAAATGTTATTGCACCCATGTGTGGTTCTTCCCTAAACTGTTGCAACAAATTTAGAAGCACATAATTGTATAGGATGTATTTCTATGCTGTAGCATTACAGTTTACCTTCACTGGAACTAAGAGACTCAAAGCTCTTCCATTATGACAGTGCCCCTGTGCACAAAGCAAGCTTCATGAAGACATGGTTTGCCAAGTTTGGTGTGGAAAAACCTGACTGGCCTGCACAGAGCCCTGACCGAAATGCCACTGAAGAACTTTGGGATGATATACTGCAGACTTCCTCAGCTGGCAGCAGTGCCTGACCTCACTAATACTCTTCAGGCTGAATGGACTCAAATCCCATCATGCACTTTCCAAGTCTAGTGCCAGTGGAGGTTATTATAACAGCAAAGAGGGACTAAATCTGGAATGGGATGTCCAGCAAGCATATTTGTGTAGTGTATCTGCTTGTCTAAATGCGCTGCAGGGATATGGCATATTGTATCAGTCCCACAATCCAGCCTCTGAAACAGGGGTTAAAAATACTCTCAAGGATTCAGCTGTTGCCTCTTGTGTAAGGGCAGGATGTAGTGTGTTTTAAAGTTATGTAAGTTATTGGACTACAGTTGTGTCTGTCTTGATGATATCTCTTATGGTGTTTATCTGTGTATCTGCATATATCCCTGTCTGTCTTTCTATCTATGGTCAGTTAAGTTAGTTTAATATTGCATTTCATACACTTTATTCTATTTTCATACTCTAACCTGTGATGGAAGACAGCCTGAGTATTGTATTTATTGTACATAATTACTATAAATTGCTTAGTAACGTTCATTTTTATTTTCTGAACTGAGTTGGTTTTTCTCTGTGTTGACGGGCTTGTCTGCCAAGTTCAGAGGTCATGCTGAAAAGGTCATGTGAGGTAAAAGCATGTCTGCCATCAGCAGAATTCGAGATGTGAGGTGAAGGACATGCCTACCCAAGCACTTTCTGCTAATGCAAATGGAGAATTGTGACACTGATGCACACCAAAGGATGAACTCATTAGCCTCTGCCTTATTTAGCACTTTTCTAAGTTTAACTACTTGACTTTTTGCTTTTATCAGACTGCTGGAGGAAGGATTTTTGCTCACTAACTGACGATTTCCTTTTGCTTAAATGCATGTGTGGAAGTAGCTTGGGACATCCGTGCACTAGGCAGTGGTTTACACCTTAAACATGGACGCGAAATCCAGTGTTACACACAGAAGTGTAGCAAGGAGCACCTCTACTGATAGCTGAAAATAAAAGCTATCAGCCATAGGCTATGTGTTAAGCAAATGGCCTACTGCATGGACCTGGTATAAGTTATACCTGTGTGCCTTACTGTATACTAAAACACTGTGTTTTGTTTTCACAGTAGTAAACGATTTCTAGCAAGCATTTTGTTAGTCACACAGTCTGTGGCTAAATCTTTTACTGAAGATCTTTCTGTTGTATGGCATGTAGTGCACCACCTTGGATTTGGACAAGATATTGTACTTTCAATGATGTGTTAAAATAGACATTATATTTTGAATCAAATTCTGTATGCTAATTTGAGTTACACTAAGTGGATCAAGCAGCAAGTGCATGGAAAAGGAAAGTTTATTTCACCTATACAACTTTAAGTATGTCTTTGCTTAATGTACTGAAGATGTGTAGCGGATAGACACACTGTAAGGCTTACGTGCAAATCTTAAAAAGAAAAATAAAAGTGAGGGTTTACATTTGGTGTTTTATATTTTAACATTTGGCATTCTTTAATCAATTTATGACATCACCAATACTTTATAATCTGGCAATGACAGTAATTCATCATCTCTAAATAGTTGTCTGTATCTGAAAATAGCCATCACAGATAAAAAAAAATTCTCCTGCCTGCTTTTTTAAAATAGCCAATGCTGTGAGATTATAATTGGGAGAAGTGCAGTACATAGCAGAGTGTTAATGTTAACATTAGCGCCAACCTTCATCACACTCTCATAAGACCATGTAATAGCTCTTTTGAATAAATTTGGATTGACAGTCTCTCACTTCATTTCAGAGAATGTCATTTTTCACATTATGATTGTGTCTTGTGTTTATTAAGCAAACATGCAACCAAGTCCATCGTTCTTCTTTGAGGCGTTTTGTGTTCTTACTTCCTTATTTAAAGTGTAACACATAAAGAACTTGAGATTATGTTAGAGTTTGAATAAAATATGTAGCATCAAATCCCTTAGAAAACAGTTGATAGCAAAGACAATGGTATGAGATACTATTTAAAATTTCAAAATGGACTAATTTCCAAGTGTTTTCTCATTTGCTTTAAAAAAAGTGAAATAGTGAAACTTTTGAAACTTAGTTTTAGTCAATGCAACTTTCCTATAATAGAGGAACTGTTTTTAAATGTAACATTTATTAACAAATGAACTTTTGCTGCTTATTTCTTATGTAGGAGTTTAAAAGGCCGGACTGTCATGTTTTACACGTTTTTCTTTTATTGCCACAGATTTACGTCGATGGCTCTCAATACTCTCACATGGCTGGGCGGGATTTGGGTACACATGATGGCATCTCTCCACCCTACGTCAACTCTAGACTGGCAGGTAAGTGCTGAGGGACACAACCTGTGGGTTTGTAACATCTGGCCTCACTCTATATGTTATTATTAGATGTTGATCGTAAAGATCGTACATAGGTTATAATGAGAATTACATAAAAAAAAAAGGAAAAAGGAAGTACCTTATGAGTAAGGTTTCAGATATTCTGAGAAGTTCTCAAACAGCTCAACTGGATTTTTGTCACCTTCTTGACTCTATAATCCGTGTACCTGAAGTGAAGACTGGGTTATAGTGAAATTTAAAGCAATGTATTTGGTCTGAAAGGCTTTATTTTTCTTTTTTTTAAAGTCTACCATAAGGAAATCACTTTCCAGACCCTATTGTGTTAGTTACATGCTAACAGTAAAGAGATACTTAATTAAGTCAAATTAAACAAAAAATTAACAAAAAATATTATTCATATTTAGCTTTCTATATTAGTCCTCTGTTCTAAGGTGTTGACATGGGACACAACCGTCTTTCAGTGTGATTACTACACACTTAAATACAGACAGTGCTGTGACAAAGTATTTTCCCCTTCCCAATTTCTTCTACTTTTGCTAATTTGTCACATTTAAATGTTTAATATCATCAAACTAATTTTTAATACAAGGTAAAGACAACACAAGTAAACATACAAATGCACGAGTAAAAAAGCACCTTTTAAATGATCATTCCATTACTGAAGATAAAGGTTTATTCAACACCTACTAGTGTATCTCAATGAAGTGGAAAAGAATAGAATATAGTAGAAAAAGTTTTTCATTTTTTTCATTATTTAATTTGAAAAAGGTAAACTGTCACATATTTTATATTCATTGCACGTCAAAAGCATATTTCATATTTCAAGCATTTTTTTTTTCATTTTGATCATTATGGCTTGTAGCTCTTGAAAAGCAGAAATCCAATATCCGAATTAATTAGAATATTTCTTTTGTGAACAGCCAGCCTTTTCAGCAATGACCTTCTATGGCCTCGTGGAGGGTGTTGATGATCGTCTTCTCAAAAATTGTCATGTCAGCAGTCTTCCCCATGATTGTGGTTGGGTGTGCTGACCAAGAGATACATGTCATATGTTTATATATATATACTTTCTGAAATACTTTGATTTAATGAGCTGTAAGGCATAATGATCAAAATGAACACAGAAAAGCTAGAAATATGTCACTTCATATGTAATGAATATAAAATATGACAGTTTCAATTTTTTTAATAATTATGAACAATTCTGAACTTTTTCACAATATTCTAATTTTGCAATAGTATATCACCCAGATGAAAAACTAATTGGCCCCTTGGCTACCAGATCAACCAGTTAACTAAATTTACTTGACTGTTGGTTTTAATTTCAGTAGCCACACCCAGACATGATTAGTGCCAGACCTGTTCAATCTAAACATCACGTAAATAGAACCTGTCTGGCAATGTGAAGCAGTGAAGGTCTGAAAAAGCAGCAAGATGCCATGTTCTAAAGAGATTTGAATACTGATGTGAAACAAAGTCACGGGAATCTACCAGTCTGGTCATCCAGTTACAAAGCCATTGCTGAGGCTCTGGGATTCCAGTGAACCACAGTGAGAGCTGTTATCAACAAATGGAAACAAAGTTGAACAGCGTTTAAACTTCTGCAGGACCTGGACGACTTGTCATAATTGATGGAACCATGAATTCTGCTCTCTATCAGAAAATCCTGACGGAGAATATCCACCATGTCTGTGACCTAAAGCTCAAGCAAAGTTGGGTTCTACAGCAGGACAATGATCTGAAGAACACAAGCAAGTTTGCCTCTGAATGGATCAGAAAAAACAAAATGAAGGTTTTGGACTCGAATCCCATTGAGATGCTGTGGAAAAAAGTTTAAGACCTTAAACGGGCAGTTCATGCTCACAAACCCTCCAGTGTAGCTGAAATAAAACTATTCTTCAGAGAAGAGTGGGCCAAAATTCCTCCACCGTAATGTAAAAGTCTCATCACAAGTTATCACAAACATTTGATTGCAGACGGTGGCACAACCAGATATTAGGTTTTGGGGTGCAATTACTTTTTCACATGGGTGATAAAGTTTTAGAATCAATCTTTATCTTCAGTAAATGGAATGACCATTTTAAAGCTGCATTCTGTGACAAATTAGCAGAGATAAAAGATATCGGAAAGGGGCAAATACTTATAGTGTCATGGCACTGTAAGTCACATGTCTACGTTATTAACTGTTTCTCTTCTTCTGGCTATCGCTCTTTGTCTGAGTGAATCTGTACAGGAATTATATTCTGTCACCCATAATACTGAGCTGTGCCATGGGCTGTGTATGCCACTGTGAGAAATGGTCAGTGACACAGATTATCAGGCTGTGATACAAGAGCCCAAGACTAATTAAGCTTGACTTAAGCCATAAAAAATGTAATACAGAGCCCTGGGCTATCCTGTCTGTCTCTCTCTCCCTCTCTCTTTCTCTTTTTGTCTCTCCCTTGAATCAACTTCTCATACATTATAGATGACATTGAGAAGTAAAGTAACTAAATGAGTATGAACAGGATATTTTTCCCTTGATTTGTATTGTGTGAGTGTGAATTCATACCCAAAAGGTTCACAGACTGGTAACGTTAAGGTCTTCTAATATAAGTTTTAAGTGTTACTTACTTTTATCATGTTTAATGTGCATGATGAGAGACAGAACCTCATTACTGACTGACCATCATTGTTTGTGTGGACACTTTGATATGGCTAGGTTTGTGATGATCATTTTTAGATGCAGAGTGCCTCATGGACCAGGCTTGTAACTCAATCACTTACAACTCCTCAATGGAGAGCTGTCTCCTTAACCTTTTTGTGTTGCTTCTCCTTTGCGGTTTCAACAAGTTTCACATCCACACAGCAGCGTTCTCGAATTTAGCTGCATCCACATGGATCCTCAGAAATAAGTGAAAGCGCTGTAGTATACATGCCAGGCCAGTAGGTGGCGGTGTAACTCAAATATACAAACACCACAGAAGAACACTATGCACCTGGGTTACGCCACGTTTAGGCTGTGCAGTGATGGGATCCATGTAATAGAGTAAGGGATTATGTTTCTTTGTTTATATTTATGGCACCATTATCCAGACTGACTTTTTTTTGACATTTATTTTATTTATACAAGGACCCAACAGTGGCAGTTTGGTGCTGCTGGGATGTGAACTTGTGACCTTCTGATTAGTAGTCCAATGGCTTAACCACTAAGCTACCACTGCCCACTAGTTAGTGTGTGCTTCAAACAATGACATGGTTTCATGTGGACAAGGTGCGTGAACTACCGTTGGTTACAGCAAAGTGAGCAATGTTACACTATTTCAGTTTGGGGCTGTTTGCTCAATCGTTATCATCATACACTAATTGCAAGTCATAACCTAATGTATCTTAATAGAGTGTGGCTTATAAATAAACAGCTAAATTATAACAGTGTTCTTTATTGTTCAATAGCAGTTCAAAGGAACTCTTCATTAAAGACATGATCTCTTGCTCTCTCTAACTCTGTTTCTGTCTCTCTCTCACACACTTACAATCAGCTGGCTGGATCTTCTTGTTGCTGGAACTTTTTTTACATGTTGACTCATCTTGTACTAACCTGTGATATTTTCTGTCTACATTTATGACATCACTACTGCATACAAAAGCTTCTTCTCAGGTGCAGTGTGTACAATCATGTAAATAGCCATGCATGAGGTGGGTTAGGTCATAAACGTTTTCAAAGGTTTCTGTTTCACGACGATGTAAAAGTTGAGGTTTCCAATGTTTCCACTCTGGATCCTGTTTTCAAAAGTTTTGAAGTTTCACAAAATGAAAATGGCGGTCTCATGTGGACGAAAGGCCAAGCCAGAGGAAAGTTTTGGTTTTCACGAAAATACTGTTTTCACCATTGTCATGTGGACAGGGCCTCAGCTTTGTTGCATTGTTGTATCAGTTCTTTCGTCTTGTGAATGACATCTACAAGTTCTGCACAGTGGTCAGAGGGATTTTAAGCCATTCTTCTTGCAGGATAGTGGCCAGGTCAC
>JAOVYV010000019.1:2631869-2644330 GCA_025674545.1 Hassar affinis
CTCTCTCACTCTCTCTCTCTCTCTCTCTCTCTCTCTCTCTCTCTCTCTCTCTCTCTCTCTCTCTCTCTCTCCCTCTCCCTCTGTGTGTGTGTGTGTGTGTGTGTGTGACAGACTGTGAAATGGCGCGTTGTTGCGCGGCTGTGCTGCACCTGGGCCCTTCAGCTCTGATTGATTGGTTTGGTCATGTGTAATGGGCCCATCTGCCTACTCCTGTTTTTCTTTTTTACTCATAAACACTGTTCCCAGCGGCTGAAGGCAGATCAACTGGATTTTGTTGTTTTTTCCGTTCTTTATATTATAAAAAAAAGGAGGACGAGGGAATGAAAAGTTTGATTATTTATAGGAGGGGGGTGAATGCAAGCAGAATGCAGCGTAATTCTCTGTCTCTCTCTACCATCGGTCCTAAGGTGTGCACAAGTGTGTGTGTTCCATCTCTGCTCCCGGTCAGGTGTCCTCGCTCCATGTCCCATTCTTTTTAACCATCACGAAAAAAGCTTTGTGAAGGCTTTGGCACAAATCTCCATTATGACTTTTAATGCAGCCAGGAGTTTCCTGTAACGGAGCCAAAACTTAATTAAAGCTGCTGACATCATGCTGGAGTAATTAAGCATGGCATTAATTAAGCCAGAATCATTTTTTTGTCTCATTAATTTAAATTTTTTTTGAGCATTTAGGAGTTTTGGGGTAAAAGCTCGATCTGAGTCATGACAACGGAGCACGCAGGGAGGTGAAAGACAGGATGCGAATGAGAAGCGAGAGAAAACGGAGAAGGATAGTCCCCGCGGACCAGAGAGAAAAAGGGGGAAAAGTTTACTTTCACCAGCCTCCGTTTTGTACGAGGCTGATCGGATCCATGCATCCTGATGGCTAATTACGCTTCGGAGAGCATCGACAGCTGCATTCATCATCATAAAACGTAATAATTAATGACATTCCGACAAAGAAAAATATGCAAATGAGCACTCATTAGCATTTTCATATTCAGCTCCGATAATGCTTTTGCTGACAAGGTTGTAATTAATGAAAATTCATGTCGCGGTCGGGAGATTGGATCGGCTTCATTCCGCGCACAATTCCCAAACGCTGGCATTATGGAGAACGGGGAGTGCTGCCAACTTTTTCTGGGAAAAAAAGAGAAAGAAAGGGAAAAAAACCACCCCTAAAAGCAGCACATGCAAATGAGGAGCTGGCACGATGGAAGGATTTGAGAAGGGAGGAGGGGGAGAGTGAGTGAGTGTATGTTTGGGGGGCTGATCTGTTTAACTCTTGCTGGTTTTGTCCCAAACAGCAGCAGTAATTGCCACTATTTTCCTTTTTATTATTATTTTTTTTGCCTTTAATGCAACTCATTTCTCTCTCCTTACTGCTTTTAACATATCCAGAGGCTTTGCTTCACGGGAAAGTTCGTTACGTTGGGACGCCGCCGCACGTTTAGACGCACGTGTGTTCCGAGGGAGTGGATCGTCTTCTGGTCCTCACTCTTTAGCGTGGATTTGATATCTCTTTTCTCTTGCCGTTACAGTATTTGTGCGATAGTTTAGTTCGGTAGTTAGCTTGAGGTATTTCTTAATGAACTGATACAATACACTAATAATGGAGCAGTTAATGAACACACCGCCAGGGCTGCTGCAAGCTCTTTTGTTTTGTGCTGCGTGTGTGAGTGTGAGTGCGGGAGTGTTAACGCTGGGAGGAACGTGTGAGCACGATCGGGAACACACACCTGTGTGTCTGAGGGAACGGAGAATTGCAGCTGATTAGCATCAATCTACAGAGGTGCTGCAACAGAGATGGAGCTGAGAGAGAGAGAGAGTGTGTGTGTGTGTTTGAGTGTGTGTGTGTGGGTGTTGGTGTGTGAGAGTTAGACAGGAGGTGTGACCTAGCTCTCTTTGAGGGTTAGAAGCTCTCACAAAGAAACTAAGCGATAAGGTGTCTTTCCATCTGTTTACCGAGGAAGGGGTGTGTGTATGTGTGTATGTGTGTGTGTGTGTGTGTGTGTGTGTGTGTGTGTGTAAGTAACATGATAACTAGATTACAAGATTTACATGCAGTTTATTATTATAGTATACTATGCATTATTTATTATAAAACTATAACTATATGCATATAGAAACACACATATATGTACATGAGTATGAATTTACATTTATGGAATTAGTAGCAGATTTTTAGAAGCTGCTGAAGAATTCTGTATAAAGACCCAGTCACATAATCTGTCACATGTGCATTCCAAAAACACTGCAAATGATATAAATCTAACAAAAAATCTTATTTTATATATTTATATATTAATATTGCACCATAGGACAGCTGCAAATATAAAACCCTGGCATTATCTTGTACCACAAATGAAATTATTGCTCTAAAACTAATATGCAAATAATAATATAATATAAGATTAACGTAAAGATGAAATAAAACTCTCTGTCCAGATATTTCAGATGTCTCCATTTTCTGTGCATTTTCCATTTTTTTTGTACTGCCTAACTGTTTTCTGTTCATTTTAGGCAAGTTCATATATATAAAATATGAATATATAGGAAATTACTTTTTTTTTATGAAAAGAAACTTTTTTTATTGAAAGAGATTTTCTTTTGTATAAATATATTTTTTTTTATTTAAAATAATAATAAAAAAATCCACAATATAATATGCCTAAGGATTATTCTGTATATTCACTTACAAATATTTAAGATGTCAGCACTCCAGTGATGTAGCGCAAAATATTTTTTGGGGGGGAAAATAAATACGTCGAATCAGTGGTTTTTACTAAATAAAAGCACACGCTTGTGTGTCAGCGCTTTCTATTTGCCGAAGGTTTCAAATGCCCCTAAACTCACCCTGTTGCTGGTGACAGGAGTTCTTTTTTTTAACGACTAAAAGATTTAAACGCGAAGGCGATTTGCATCGGGGTGTGACTAATCCGGTCCACGTTCAAATAAAATGTCGTGCAGTGCTGCGTCAGGATCTGTTAATGCAGGAGAAGAGTCAGGAAATGACTTCACAAGGGCAGGCGCGTCCATTCAATCGCTCTCTCTCTCTCTCGCTCGCTCGCTCGCTCTCCGTCTTGCATGTGTGCTCACTCTCTGTCTGTGAATGAGCTGCATGTTATTAGCGCTTCTTTAAGGCTGGTCGAGAGTTCGTCCGAGTTCTGCAGCTTAAGCTACCTTGGCGCTGCCATATTTAATTTGGTGTGTCGCTTCAATGAACCTGAATAAGAACAGAGTGGGAAGCAAAATACAGCCCAAAAATTTGATGAGCAAGAAAATAAACGAGTTAAAGAGAGGAAATGTTGTAAGGATGGGATCTTGTGCTGTGCTGTGCTGTAGATGCTGCTGATGTGGTTGCTTTTTACATAATGCTGTGCAGCGTCTATGGTGTCTGTGTGTGTGTGTGTGTGTGTGTGTGTGTGTGTGTGTGTGTCCACCAGATTGGCACTGGGGTACTGGTGAAGGCGAGGGTTGGGAGAACATTTGGCCTTAGTATTCTCTTGCCATGCACAGACACACAAACTTGATGGCCACATCTTTATTTTTCCTATATAACAAGTTTCCAAATGCACTTAGCCATATAAAAATAATACATATAGTGTATTTTATTCCCTAACACCAAAATCGAGCCCTTCAGTCAGTTCACTCATTCTTCAGTATCAGCTTCCTGGTTAGAGACACCACACATGCAATCACACACTCATTCCGAATGCTTTTGTGAGGTTAGGAGGAAACCAAAGTGCCCAGAGGAAAGCCACACTAACACAGAGGGAACCTGTTCAGGATCCAGCCAGGAAGCTGCTTCCCTGTCGGCGATGCAATTTACAATTATTTGAAATTCTTTCTACAGAAGGGCATTTTCAGTCTGCCATTACATTAAAGCAGGAAAAACTGGCATAGCTTTTTTTTTTTTTGGTCTTAATTGAAAAGTTATATTTCCTTGCTGTATTACAGGTCTTGAAACAAAAGAGGAGAGAGAGAGAGAGAGTGCATGTGTGCATGTGTTCATGCCCCTTCTGCAGCTTGGCACAGAAAACTCTCTCGCTGCTCTGGCTTTGTATCCCGATAAACACGGGTGCATGGATTTGTGACAGTTTTGTTCCTTGCGTGTGTATGTGTGGTTATTCGTGAATGTGTGCGTGCTGTTTATGATGTTGTTTTATAGTTTGGGTTTGTGTGTATGTGTGTAAGTGTGTGTACATGAATTTCTGAATGTTTGTGCTCATTTTTTATATACTGCTGTGTTTGTGTGTGTGTGTGTGTGTATGATAGAAGTCTTAGCTCTGCTCTGATTTGCTGGTTTCCAGCTCCTCTGTTCTAATGCAGGGCTTTTGAAGTGCAGTTTGGAGTGCAGGGGCATTTAACACCAGCCGTGCCAACTCTCTGTCTCTGAGCAGCGTGCACACTTACCCTCGGGGGTAACAGGGGGCAAAAACACAGAAAGGCAGTAAAGAGGGAAGCAGGCTTTAGGGTTCAGTGTGTTAGATGGTAAGAAACACTTCATATGTGTTTTAAACCCTTCTCAAACCAGAAGGATACAAGATTAGTATGGTGGGATTTTTTTTTCCTCTCTCTCTTTTTCTTTGTACATGTGTGTCTGTGCCTGAAAGCCAGGAATAGTGTAGAGGCAAGAGTTAATTAGCACATAGCCCTAAAGGACAAATGCTTCATATTTGTATTGAACTCTGGTGTTTTGCATTTGTTTAATTATTCCGTCGACACAGAAGGTTCAGTGGCCTGACACAGACTAGTTTTTGCTTTGAGTCAACTGCCCCGCTTTATTTAAATCTGCTGAGTGTGTATTTATGTGTGTCGCGCTTTGTTGACGGTGTCTGTAGTGATGCTCTGATCCAGTACATAGCCTTGGCTTGAATATAATACCGGTGTAGATCGGGTCTTCTGATCTGATCCCCAGACATAATGTGCTGTGAACGTGCACGATGTCGTCTGACACATAATAGACATTACATATGTAGATATGACACATATAGTCTTAAAGCGTGCTCTATATGTCATATTCTGCATAAAGCACCACCCATGCACACAGATACACTGAATTTAAGCAGTGTGTGGTTGTAGTGTCTGTGCATGTGTGTGTTTAGTGAATTAATACACTTATGTGTATTGCGTGAGTGTATGTGTATAGATATATAGAGAAGGTGTGTATATATTGTGTGTAGAGTAAGAATTTATTTTATAGGTATCTGTGTTTGGTGTATAAGTGAGAGAAGGTGTTTGGGGTGGGGGTGTACATGAGGAAATTTCAGTTTTTGATATGTCTATCAGATGTCTTAGGCAGTTTTCTTTTTCAAAGCAATATGGCTGCTTGTGTACTAATGCTTCCAGATGTAATTTGTCTGCAAATCCTTGGTGAAGAATCAATCCAAATGATCAAAATGACATCAGGTAGTTGACATGGAATATTGCATTTAATCAGCATTTGGGTGATTTACAGTGAAGTGATATTAGTAGTTTACCGGGTTGTAAGAAATTTTTGTAGTCAGGAAACTACAATGGGCTACTTTCACAAACGCTTCCAGATCCTAACCTACACAGCACTTCTGCTTCCTCCTAGTCTACTATAATGCAGCTCTTTTACCCCCAGAGTTTGCAGAAGCTCCTGAAAATGAATGTTAGCGACACTCTTCACATATGTAAGAAGACTTGCAAAGCTCCTTCCAGTAAGCTGGAGACAGGTGTCAGACTGTATGCTTCATCATACATAAACTACTATGAAGGTAAGAAAATATCTATTCATAGAAATGAACACCCAAGTTAACATTAGCCCAACACTATGACTTTATTGTAGCAGGGATGTCAGAGTCGCTGTCCAGAGAGAAAAAAGCTCTGGTTCTCTCACCACAGGTGCATTCATTTTTGGTCATTGAAATATCAACCCTGTTGAGAATGGGAAGAAATTTGGCTTAAACCTTACTAAGTTAGTGGTATGTCTGCATTATACCAAGCATACTGTATAAGCTATGCTTGACCTTGCAGTAAAGTAGAGCTATAGCATTGCAGTTTTAGGATTTATCTGTTTAAAAGTGTCTTGTTTTCAGGGAGGAGATAGTTTGCAGTTAAGGATTTGCCAGAGGTACAAAGCTGCTTGCAGCCATTTTCAGGCAGCAGAGGCTGTTAAAATGTTTAAAATATCATGCATTTTATATACATAACTGGAGTGATAAACACACACGTTAATCACTGTGGACACAGCCACACTTAAAGTCTAGATGGCTACATGGCTACATATTCTGGTTAATGTACCAACTTTAGGTGACCGCTTTTGTGTATGATTTTTTTCCGTGATTTTTTTCCATGTATTTTTTCTCTTATTTTATGTGATTTTGTCAGATCTGGCAACCGTCATCATAGTACATATGCTACAAACACACAGTGCTAACAAGAAATTCAACACAAACAGGCCTTTTGTGACATTGGCAATTATCCAATTGCTATAGACGCTGCAGTTGACCCTAAGAAAAGAGTTATTCTGAGCACAGTAGTCCTCATTAGAATCAGTTAATAAAGCAAGGCACATCAGCCATATGAATCACAGACGAGAGAGTCTTTATTAACACATTATCTTAGTTAGGCATTGCATTTACTCTTAGTTCTGTGGTTGATAAAATAGTGGTGATAGGTTGATAAAAGCGCAGAGTGCTTTAGTAGGTGTAATTTGCAGGTCCTTTAGTAAATTGAATGTTAATTTCATACTCACTATGAGCATATTCTACTATCACCTGCACCCCTGCATACATCTGGCCCTGAGACTGGATGTGACTGACACTAGGCCATTCACCAGCATCTTTAAGCCCAAATTGCTTAATGGGTGACCAAGAGGCAGCCCAGAGTCTCTTTTTTCAGTGTGAGATGAGGAATCAGGAAATGTGAAGAGATAAAACCAACTCATCACCCTCTTCAAGCATTTTAAAAAGACATTTTTATATTTATTGTTAAGAGAAAGCCCATATTCACCCTGTCTTTAGTGATGATTTGGATTCATTTGGTATACAAATTGTTGGGTTTGAGCTAGATTTTATCCAGTGGTCTCTCTGAAGGTCACTTTATATTTCTGCACTGTAGGCTGCAGGTGTAGCCACATACCTACACAGTACCCTATGCCATAGCCTGACATGCACCTCACCAGAAATTTACCTACACATTGCGTTGACGTAGACTGCAACAACTGCGATTGGTGTGCTCGATAGTGTTCACATTTCCTTATAGCCAGCCGAGCTGAGCCTTGTTGACAAAAACCGTTGTTGAAGCAACGTGAAAAGTGTGTTTTTATTATTATTTAACTGGAATGTATACAGCCTCTGCTTATTGTGGGTAATTGTCAGTCAGACGTTATTGGTTTCTCAGAGGAAAACAAAGGTGAACATTTTAAGCGGCAAGAGAAAACTGTTGCAGGATTTTCCAGCTTCATACAGCAGCCATATGATTTATCTTCTGCTTAAACTTGTTTTCTCCACTTTTATTTTATATTGCATCAGCCTTGTGCTTATATCTAAAGTAAAGCTGTGAATTGGTGGCATTCGTTTGGATGAGTTAGAGAGATAAAGTCATCGGCTTTCCGTACGAAATGTAACAGAAGCTGCAGCCTTTATAGGGAATTTTACTGCAGCATTAAAATGGTTAAAGTCATGTTTATTTTCAAGGCTAAATCTATTTGGGTTGTTTTTTTGTATTGGGGACTTTAATGTTTTATGAGTTTTTGTTATGTGTAGAAATCATTTACCTCAGTGTCTTTACAGACAGTTTTCTTCTTACATTCCAGTGTTATGTTTAATACAATGGTTACATTTCAGTAATAGTAACTGTTCAACATTTATTAGCTCCAACTCCAGCATGATGCGCTCGATTTAAGTCACCACTGCCAGCTAGTGCAGAGCATGCAGACTCACACACAAACATAAATGGTCACAACGGCATAGGCCACTTGCATAGGCTACGGAAAAGGCTCTTTGTGCAGCCTACACAGAAGTATAAAGTCAGTCTTAACTCTCTCATTTAACAAAGGTTGGGGTCTTGACCTCTTTGACCCCATACTATCACTTCACAGAATGTGACGGTCACAGCGTGTGACCTAATTTGGCCAATTAAACATGTTACATGCTAATTACAAATAATGAAAGTGAAATGTAGGCAATTAGAAAAGATAAAGGAAGTGAGGATTGTGTGTGTGTGTGTGTGTGCATTCGGGATATGAAAGAGAACTGAGAGATTATGAGGGAAAAAAAAGCTATTCTTTAAACTTCTTCACTTCCTAACGGGGTTCTACTTGGAACCTTATTTGCCGTGCTCTCAGTTGTGAGGTTCTGCAAATAACCTTCAAGCATTCCCCTAGAGAGACACCCGAAGAACCCTACAGTATGTGCGTATATGTGTTGCGTTGCATAATGTTCTTGTTCATCACATAAAAGGAAGTGGGTCAGGTGTGTGTTACACTCATTATCCTCCTCCAGCTGTTCAGCTGCTGTTTTTACCCACAATCCCCTGGTGCTAAGGAGAGGTGTTAGAGAGATTCATTACCATTTCTGACCTTTTCTTTATTAACACATACACTCCCTGATTATTTGTCGTTCCTCCCACTTCCTCCCTCTACCTCCATCACTTAGTGCTCTCAGTATTTTGAAACTTGTTGTTTTTGATTAAATTTTTAAATTTTTTGATTAAAGTCAACAGTCAACACAAAAGATGGCTACGGAGACAGATAAGATAGGAAGATTTGTAACGCCTGTCTTAGTCACCTGAATTGAAGAATGGCAGTATACAAATCCCATTTCCAGAACACTTGGGACAGTTTCTAAAATTCCATTTTTTAATTCACTTGAAGCTTTATTTAACAGACAAAAGGGCAAAGAAAAGAGTTTCAGTGTTTTCAATGACAAAGTCAATTCTATTTGTTAAATATAATCACATTAAAAAAAAAAAACCTGATGCTGCAACACACTCAAAAAAGTTGCGACAGATGTAAAAGGAATGGGTTATACAATATACAAGTAACACTGGACGGTTCCACAACTAGCAGTTTAACTGGTAACAGGTGAAGTCATGATGATTAAGTATAAAAGGAGCGTCTACCAAAGGCTCAGTCTTTGCAAGCAGGGATGGGTCATGGTTCACCACTTTGTGTCAGATTTGTGAGAGAATTGTCAGTGAGTCCAAATACAATGGTTCTCAGCACAAGATTATAAAGAATTTAGGACTTTCTCCATCTACAGTTCATAATATCATGAAAAGATTCAGGGAGTCAGGGGAAATCTTGTGTAAAGGCCAAGGGAGGAAACTGCTGCTGAATGTGTGTGACCATTGAGCCCTCAGGCGGTATTGTTTGAGAATCTTTCATGCTACCATGATGGACATAGCCACATGCACTCAGGAGAAACATTGTCACTTAACACACCACTGCATCAAGAGATGCAACCTGAAACTGTATTTTGCAAAGAGGAAGCCATATATCAATTTCGTGCAGAAATGCTGGCAAGTTCATAATGCCAAACATTCTGTGGTCAGAGGAGTCCACGTTTCAGATACATGTTGGATTTTATGTTCCAACTTTTGGAAATGGGGTTTATAACTGTGCAAACCTAAGAATATAGGTTCATCAGATGTTCTGTATGGAACAGTGACCCAAGTATTTTCATGGCTCACCTTGTGAGCCATTAAGCTTAAAATTACTTGTGTATTAATTATGGAAAATAATTATATATCACTTATGTATATTCATTCTTTAGGGCATTCTGGAGTAAGACTGAAGCCAAAGCAGCTTTATACGCAACACTCCAGTTCACTTCAGTACCAGTAACTTTGGTTTTCCAATGTTATCAAACGTTAGATGTATTTTAGGAAGTGTGATATTTTGATAGACACTGAACGACCATTTTCTTAAGAACACTATACTAATCCTAAGTACTATTTCTATACTAACAGAAGGTGTTGGAAACATTCCCTTGAGCGGCTGGTTCATGTCAACATGATTACATCGTATAATTGTAGCAGACTTGTCAGTTGCACTTTCATGCTGAAAATCTGCAGTTCTACCACATCCCAAATGTGCTCTATTAGATTCAGGTCTGGTGACTAAAGAGACCACTGAAGCTTGCTGAATTCATGCCATGTTCATGGAACCAGTTTTATAAGACTTATTCTTTGTGATATGGCATTGTCCTGCTAGAACTAGGTATTCAAAATGTGTAAAAACTGTGGCCATAAAAGGATGCACATGGTCGACGAAATCCTCAAATACTCAAAATGTGGCATTCATACAATGTTTGATTGGGATTAAGGAGCCCATTGTGTGCCAAGAATACATTCCCGACACCATTACACCACCAGGACCAGCCTGTTGACACAAAGCAGGTTCGGAGCATAGATTCATTTTGTTGATGCCAAGTACTGAAGCTACTGTATGTAGCAGATATGAAGGTTCCAGACTTCAACTGTCCAGTTTTAGTGAGGCTGCAGCCTCATATCCCTGTTCTTGTCTGACTGGAGAGGAAGCCAATGTAGTACTTCTAATGTAGTACTTCTACTGTTGTATCTGATCCACCATAGGCTTTTTCATGATACTTGTTCTGATGAGTTGCTTCTCTTTTCTGTTCACTGCACTTGGAAGGAGCGGTTATTTAAGTTTCTGTCACCGTCACTGAAATCATTCTGCTGCTTTTCTGATGTTTGAGCTGAACATGAGCTCTTGAGCTGCATCGGTGTGGTTTTACACAGTGCACTGTTGCACTATGTGGTTGGCTGATTGGATAAGTCCACAAATGAGCAGATGTGCAGGTGTTCCTAATAAAGTGTCTAGTGTGTATATGTATATCAGTGACCAAAAAACGTTTAAAATGAATCTAAATCAGACGTTTTGTCTGTGTTATGCTTCTGTGTCACTTTTTGTGTCCATAGAAATCCAAAGACAGTGTGGTGCTGTTGACTGGAAGCAGCAGTCACTGTTTTAAGTGTCAGGGTGTTTAAATGATAACTCATTAAAATAAAAAAAATCTTTGTAGGGTAAGACAGCAACCTGTAAAGAGAGACAAAGGATATGAGATGAAGCACATTATTCAGTGTTTAGTTATGTCACGTTCTCAATCTTTCTCTCTGTTAAATACCTGTCGGAGTGTAAATTACACAGAGTCCCCGTTATCAAATTATGGTCATATTATAATAGAATTACTGTAGAGGAATTCATCCAATAAATAGCATCTACTCATCAGCAGCAGTTAACAGTGCTGTAAGACACACACACATACACACACACACACAAATACACACATACATGCTAAAATGGAAGTCACCATTCAGTCTCAGCCACACTCTTAGTGTATCATTTCTCGCAAAAGCTCCGGCATGTGATTATTTTTAGTGTGAGCACCCTGCTATTATCTGATTAGGTGGGAGCAGTGATACTGAGATGCTGTCTTGCACTTGTCCCCCCCCCCCCTCCTTTCTCTCTCTCTGTCTCTCTCTCTCTGTCTCTCCATCTGTGTGTTTTGCATCCTGTATCTCTTTCTCTGTTTGTCTCGCTTGTGTCATCTGTCATTCTTTTTTTCCTCTACTGTTTCACATTTGTAGTCATCCTCTCTGTTTCTGTGTTTCATTCCCCCTCTTCCTCTGCCTATCAAGAACTTTCCTGGCTTCTTTGTGTGTGTGTGTGTGTGTGTGTGTGTGTGTGTGTGTGTGTGTGTTATAGCAATATAATACTCAATCAGTATTATTTTGTCATATTTCCCAGACCTCTAATAATAATAATATCAGTACACAAAAACGAACACCCACTTACATAGGGAGGGATAAGAGACAGGTTGATTGTCATCTTGTTCAAGCTTCGTGCCTTTACAAGCATGCTAATAAACCTCTATTGAATTAACAAATTGAATTGGAAGATGACTAAAGAGAGAGAGAGAGAGATACATATATCAAAATCCAAAAAATAAGGTATATTGAAAGAGAGATATGAATAAAGACTTGAACTTGAGTCAAAGCCTTTAATTGTAATGCATTTGCAGAGCTGCTCTCCTGCCATATGGTCTAGCATGGAACATTTAACTTGTCAAGCGTAATGGATTGACCTGGAAGCCGAGTTTCGCTCGGAGCGATTGCGCCTTTTGGAGGATGTTCTCACCGAATTCTTGCTTTCTATTTCTTTCATCATCTCAAGTAGTGGACTTATCCTGAGAGGATACGTAAAACCATATCAAAGAACGGTTTATTAATGGACGTGAACACACACACACACACACACACACACACCAGGTTAAGGTTCAAACTTGTTTGAAACAAAAGCAACATCTTAAATGAATAATGGTGTTAATGACAAGTGAAATGTCAATGACATGTACAGAGTGATATAGGAATCATCAGATAAACCTTAATGATAGTATACGGTTTATATATGGGTATATACAGGGGTTAGACAATGAAACTGAAACACCTGTCATTTTAGTGTGGGAGGTTTCATGGCTAAATTGG
>JAOVYV010000019.1:2664143-2680081 GCA_025674545.1 Hassar affinis
GCTGGTCCAATTTAGCCATGAAACCTCCCACACTAAAATGACAGGTGTTTCAGTTTCATTGTCTAACACCTGTATGTGTGTTACTATTGTGTGCCCTGTTAAAGAGAGTTATTGGTTTGTAAGTTATTAATTGTTGTGTTATAATATTATAACTATTAGTATGAAGGGTGCACAAATAATAGAGTCCCCTTTCAATATTCAATATTCTCTACACAGTGTTGGGTCGCGATGAGTTGAGACTCATCTTGCGTTACCTGCTGGCTCCCTCTGCTCCTCTCTGCTCAAAGCAGCCACTAGACCACTGCTGCATACCTCCACATACCACTCGTCTCAGGTTCCCCCAGGAAATCTGCCACCATCATCTGCACCCCTGGCCTATGGACTACCTTGAACTTAAAAGGCAGAAGTGCCAGATACTAGCAAGTGAGCTGCACATTGACATCTTTCATGTGGTGGAGCCATTGGAGTGGGGCATGATCAGAGCAGAGGGTGAAAGAGCACCCCCATAAGTAGTACCGGAGGGTGAGGACCACCCACTAAATGGCCAGACATCATGACGCTTCTTGAGCTTGCTGAGTTTTCTGCTGATGTACAGCATGGGACACTCTTCCCCTTCCAGCAAAACAGCCCCTGGCCTTCTGTCTGGCACATCTGTCTGCAAGACAAAACAAAGAGAAAAATCGGTTTAATGCAACAGTGTGTCCCCACACAGAACCAGAAGTGTTTACCTGACAGAAAGCCCACTCACATGGCTGTGTCCACTGGAACAGATCTGGCAATCTCTTTTCATTGAGGTCAGTCAATGGGCTGGTGACGTCTGAAAAAGTCTGTAATAGCCAGCCAGCCCTAGGAACTGACCCACTGACTCACCCACTTTTTGGTCTTGGATGTCAGGCAGGCTTCAATTGCTGTCATCTTATCAATTTGGTCATTCATCTGCCCATGACCCAAGTGGAAACCCAGATGCCACACTTCCACACACACAGTTGATCTCAAGACAGCCCTCAGATGTTGTAAATGTTGTTGCCAGTTGTTCCTGTAAATGATTGTCATCTAAATACATGGTATATGGCTTATGCAGAGGGAGGATTCAATCCATGAGTCGTTGAAATGTTGTGGGTGCTCCAATCAGCCCAGAAAGAAGTGTGATGAATTGGTGTAACCCAAACAAAATGCATAATGCAATTTTTTCACAAGGTATTGGAGACAAGGGAATGTGCCAATACCCCTTGGTCAAATCCAATGTTGAATAAAAGCAAGTAGTACCTAGCTGATCGAGCAGTTCATCAAAATGAAGCATTGGATATGCATTGAATTTAGACACTGTTGATTTTTTTATAGTCCAAACAGAAGCTAATTGTCCCATCAGTCTTATCCACAAACTGTGCAACTCCTTGATTACCCCATATTGAGCATGACCGTGAGTTCTTCCCACACCACCTGTTTTTTTTTTGGGTTTGGGTAAACGATAAGGGTGGTTGTGCACCACCACCCCTGGGGGCATCTCAATGTGGTGCTCTGTGAGTTTGGTGTGACCCTGCAGAGGTGAGAACACATTATGAAATTCTGCTTGGAACTTGGCAGTGTCTGTGATTTGTGATAGCGAGAGGTGGTCTCCATGTGGTGGAATGATCTGCCCATTTTAGACTTTTCTCCAGTCCTAGCTCACCCTTCTCTAGAACTACTATTGCCAAAGCCACTGGGACCTCCTCTCGCCATGGTTTTTGGAGACTGCGGTGGTATATCTGCCACCCATACCTCTATCCATTTGCACTACTTTGCACTCATTTTAAATGTCTTTCTGATCTCAAAGGGTCCTTGCCAATTAGTGAGCAATTTAGAGCCCAATGTGTGTAGTAATATGAGCACTTTTCCTATAGCCAAGTGCCCCTATTATACAGTCAGGCTTGCCATATTGCTCTCAGGTCATGAATGTACTGAATTTTGTTTTTCCTGTTAGAAGGTTCTTCCACCCAGTTTTCCCTAACACTGTCTATGATGCCATGTGGCTTGCCCCATACAGAAGTTCAAATGGGGAAGACCACATGGAAGCTTGCAGGACTTCACGTCCTGCAAATAATAGGGGTTTGAGCTGCCTGTCTCAATTCACAACATCCTTGTGAACAAATGTGATCATATTTTTGAATGTGATCATATGTTTGATTAAATTGTACAACCAGTGAATTCTTGTGCAGGTGGTAAATGCTAGAATGAATCCATTTGATCCACAATAATTTGCACAGGCTCCAAAGAGTGTGAGAAGTTAGGATCTCTTTCAGGATCCCGACTTGGGAGGTAACACGGAACAATGCCGCCGCAACACTTTTTTTGAGTGTCCTGCGTCACTTCATACAACCGCTCTTTAACAATAGAAAAATGGAGCTGGGTGAAGGTGACATTAGGCTGAATTCACTGGCCAGCGATTACTCTGTCTTAGATGTGGATAAGTTTGTGGATAAGGTTGGTCACCCAACCTTAGAGTGTTTTAATGTGTCTGCTCCAAGTTGAAAATCCTGATGGAAATTCCTGCCAGAGGAACAGGGGAGTGGCCCCCACTACCATTGGTGTCCCTCTGCCATAGAGCTGGATTTGATGGCCCCAGCACTACCTTCTCAGCCAATTTCATGTATGGCCCTGCCCCTGCCTCACTTCTGTAGGACCCATCCACAAGCATTACTCATGCTAAAGCATTAAACCTAGCCTGTCCCCAGTATAGTGGATAGGTGAGGTGAGGGCTAACCGCAGCCTCCATTCTATGTTTTTATCCCCAGAATTGAATTGTGACAGGCACTGGCGGACATCCCTGTATACACACCTCACCTTCACCACTATGTATTTCTCAAAGCCTCACATTGAATCAGGCTTTGATAGATGGAGGTCTGATTACAGCCTGATTAAGCCTAGGCCTGATGTATACCTCCTTGTATACTCATAGGTATTTGCTCCTGCTCAATTGGAGGAGACTTGTGGCCCATTGGAGATCCAAATTGTGGAAATACATGTCCTCCCTGCTGGCCTGTGGCGTCTGCCCGAACTTTGTCCCGGGGCAGAAAGCTGGGCTTTCCCCAATAGCAGGGGGAGAATTTGTGGGCCCCATTCTCACCAACCCCACAGCTGCGATCCACTCGAAGAGCTCGATGAAGGCCTCCGGCTTGTGTGCGGAGGTCATCTTAATGAGCGTCGGTGTGGACGCAGCTGGGGAGGTGGTGGTTCACAGCAGTTGACGGAGCATGCATCGGTTCTTCACAAGCTTTTGTGCAATGATGTCGAAGTACCGCTGCTGGTTCTGCCACAGATTGAGCAGCACCTGGTGCTGCACCTGCTGCAAGTTGGTGAGGGACTGTACAAGTTCGGTGAGTAGGGAGTTTGGTGAGTGGGGCTTGAGTCTTGGCTTTCTGTAGCACTATGGAACCCTGGTGTGGGTGGATATTAGGAAGACTCGGTACACAGACTTACAACTCAGACGTTCCTATTTTAATTATTCTTTGTAATAATTTTATGCTTTCCGCTTCTTGTTTCACTCTGCTCTTCACATACACACACACAGCTCTGTGTTGCAGGTCTCACTCTCTATCTCTCAGTGCCCTCCTGAAACAGTTAGAGTGGGATCTTAGATAAACTGTAGGACCCGTTTTAGTTGCATTCTAGCCTTCACAGTGCCCAGACGTTTGTTTTTGTGAAACACCGATCAAGTGCCTCATCACTGGAACAATGCAAGTGACTTTGGAGTAAATTTTGGATCATTTAACAAGACAGACCAATTTCCTGAACCGTGTGATCACAGGAGGTGAATCATGGGTGTTTGAGTACGAACCTGAGAGAAAAAGAAAAAGTGCTGAATGGCACACAACTACATCACCTTGCCCAAAGAAAGCTTGCATGAGCAAATTAAAAAACAAGTCACTTTTCTGATTCTCAAGGGATCATCTATAAAGAATTTGTACCAGAAGGCCAAGATTATAAGTAGTTTGAAAGCCCACCACTTTGGCTCAGATCTATATAGCCATGGCCAAAACTCTGAACACCCTCAGATTTGCCAATTTCAAGCACCTGATTATGCAATATACCATTTCATTTAGGTTTATTCTTATTGCTTGGCATGCAGTGTATATATAACATTGAACTGTTGTTATGCTTACTTCAAATATTTCACCCACTACCCTATACTCCACACAAGTGCCCATCTTGTCAAAGTAATGGTAATTCTCATATCAGTTGGCATGGGTGGCCAGTGACAGTGACTTGGCTATACAGATGGCAAATTGCTGTAAAGATAACTCTACGTAAAGCAAAAATAGTTAATTCTCTACACTGGCAAACAGCAACCATATGTAAAATTTTTATTCTAATCATGGTACATCATCTAAAGTTTATTCGCATAACTGTATTGGATGGAAACACAATTAGCATTTTTTCTGCTGAATTTTAGTAAATGTGCATAATATTTACAAAACGTTTTTTAAGCACCATGGAAACCCAGCCACGGTGAGGACACTAACCTATCACTGTGAGGATGTTTGACACTACTCTATGAATGGAAGGATGTTTGACATTGTCTAATCATTTTGAGGACATCTGACTCTGTCTTGTCATCATGCAAGTACATGATGTTCAAGTGGCCTATGCACAGCACGTAGCAGCAGCACAGAATTTTATAAAACAATCGATTCAGCTGTTACTGTGTTCCAGAAGTGGTCTATAGCTGATTTTTAAAAATGAGGAGAGATGAAGAAGAGGCTGGTGAGGAGGGCGAGCCAATGAGAGATCTGCATCAGACCATTCGCAACTAGCTGAAACAGGTGTCACTTATAAATAAAGTGGAAATGCTAAATATCTGCCCAGTCAGACGTGAAAAGGAAATAAAGACATCAGATACAAGTGTGGTAATGTGAGGAATGGAGATGAATTATAGCTGCATCAGCACAATTATGAGTTTACATGTAAAATGTAAATATTAAATAAATGTTGTATATTAAATCAGGTTTATATATTAAATTAAATCATAAGAAGGTTTTATGCTGAATAACTGAATGGCTTTTTTTGGTCTAGCCTAGGGCTAATAGTACTTATAACAATTATAAAAATAATTATAATAATAAAAAATAATTAAAAACATGTTTTTATGAATATTTTAGGTAGTTTTCATGGGTTTTATCTGAGATCTGTGAAAGCTATTTTGTATGAATTCTTCTCAATTTATTTATTTTTAATGTTTGCATATAGATTTCTACATCACTGCTCATATGTTTCTATCAGATTCATTTTGAGTTGAATTTTATGTATAGACATTTTTTTAATATACTGAAAAACAGCTTAAGACATTTTCTAGATTTTTATCTCTCTCTTTTTTTTTTTACATGTTTTGTACCCTTACACATGTTTAAAGTCCTATCCTAAAAAAGACCAGCACTCACATGAAGGGTCATAGTGTGGGCCATGAATTCACCATTCTTTAGCTTAAAAAAAGGGTGTGACCATAATCATGTGACGGTGCAGACAAGATCATCCATTATCCTGTAATTGAGAGGATATTTGACACTACCATATCAGTGTGAGGACATTTGACACTACCATATCATTGTGAGGACATTTGACACTACCATATCATTTTGAGCACATTTGACACTATCATATCATTGTGAGGACATTTGACACTATCATATCATTGTGAGGACATTTGACACTACCATATCATTTTGAGCACATTTGACACTACCATATAATTGTGAGCACATTTGATACTATTATATCAGTGTGAGGACATTTGACACTACCATATCATTTTGAGCACATGTGACACCATCATATCAGTGTGAGCACATTTGATACTATTATATCAGTGTGAGGACATTTGACACTACCATATCATTGTGAGCACATTTGATACTATTATATCAGTGTGAGGATATTTGACACTATCATATCAGTGTGAGGACATTTGGCACAGTCATATCATTGTGAGCACATTTGACACTATCATATCAGTGTGAGGACATTTGACACTACCATATCAGTGTGAGGACATTTGACACTGTCATATCAGTGTAAGGACATTTGAAACCATCATATCAGTGTGAGGACATTTGACACTATCATATCAGTGTGAGGATATTTGACACTACCATATCATTGTGAGGACATTTGACACTACCATATCATTGTGAGCACATTTGACACTACCATATCATTGTGAGGACATTTGACACTACCATATCATTGTGAGGATATTTGACACTATCATATCAGTGTGAGGACATTTGACACTATAATATCATTGTGAGCACATTTGATACTACCATATCAGTGTGAGGACATTTGACACTACCATATCAGTGTGAGGACATTTGACACAGTCATATCAGTGTGAGGACATTTGATACTATCATATTATTGTGAGCACATTTGACATTATCATATTGTGAGCATATTTGACACTACCATATCAGTGTGAGGACATTTGGGACTATCATGTCAGTGTGAGGACATTTTGTCTTTTCTGAGCTTCACAAATGGCTAAATATGTATGCATTACTGTTTGTATATATACACATACAGTACACATGCATAATGCTGCATTATTATGGCACTCCTTAGGACCGTTCTGATCTCCACACTTCAGGAAGTGGCTGTCACTGCTTTGGGTTCCAGGACTTGTTTCCTTATTAGTCATCACAGTGTGTGTGTGTGTGTGTTATGTGGAAAGATTTCTGGCTGATGTTTTCCCCTAAGGAAAAAACATTAGCTTTTTATGTAACATACATTTAAAAGGATTTAATTTGAGTTCCTTTTTCATTCAGTGCATTTCAGCTCATTTTCATATGCAAATGTGTAGTGAATCAGAAAAATAAAGTTCTGTTCAAATGCTCTTTATGTGAGTGTGTCTATGTGGCGGGGAGGGGGGGGGTGTTGGAGAACTGTCTGTAGTCATTAAGCAGCAGTTTGATCACTGTGTGTTGGACAGGGAGTGAACTGCAGTATGGTACGCTGCTCTCATCTTGAAGTGACTTAGCAGCAGTTTAAAGGCAAGTGTGTGAGTGTTTGTGCATGCATGTGCTGTGTCAGTTTGGGTGTTTCTGAGTCCCTTCCTTTGGGACTCAATTCCCTACAGAGGGAGCTGACAGACTGCAGTGGGAGACTTTTTGTGGCGCACACACACACACACACACACACACACACACAAACAAGAATTTACTTACACAACACTCAAGTTATGTTCCAGAAGTAAAGAGTTGCTGAGGTTATGAGTACAAATATTACAAAATAGTACAAAATAGTAAGAGTACAAAAATACCAGTAATATGAAGGCGCTTGATTCAGTTTTTGGGTTTGCTCTGAGTGGGGCTATGAGCCTTGTGTTTGACCAGTCAGCAGTGATCAGGAGGACAAGCTCCGCCACAATCTCTCCTGATCTGCTGAAAAGAACCTGGAGTAGGTTTTGTAAATATGGTGCAGCACAAAACCCTGTAGAAAAATGCCTATTAACTCACCATTTAGATAATCTTCCCCACTCACATGTTCACCTACTCATTTACTCATTCATTCACATGTATCCTTTCCTCCATTACCTGCCTCGCTCCATTTCTATGCTCCATCTTTTATGCGGTGTGCCTATATTTCTCCCCCTTATCCCAACACACTGTTTACATTTTTGTTTGTTGCACTTTTGTAATTATGCTAATGTCTTTTCCATTTTTTGTAATCATCATTTGGTAGCCAAGTAGGCATTGTGCTCCCCTGTTATTAACACTGAGTGTTAATCCTTCATGTCGCTTCAGGTGTTCCTCATTTATCTTTGTTAATATTTTCTCCAGGATGCCAGCTGGGTACTGCAGTGCCAGGTCTGAAATCAGCAGGCACGGAATTGTTGAAATTGATGCCCTAGATGCCCAACTTTGACCATGGGAGCGCTCCGCACGTCCTTCAATTATTTATTTATTTTTCCTGTCTAGTTGCCACGACAACGTCGCTGGGCTTGAGAAAAGTGTGTCTGAGATGAGACGAGACGCTTTTGTTTTAGCCAAACCCCCCCTTCGGTCCGACTAAAAAAAGCTTCTTAACTACGTACCCTAGAGGGAGGGAAGGGGGCCAGTGACTTTATTTAAGACAAGGCCTCTTTTGTTTTAACATGTGAAAGATGGGGGGGCGGGGTTGGGAGCTCCCGTGGCCCTTAATTGGGCCATTTAATGGTGTTTTGCATGTGAATGGTGGACTAGCAGAGCATCACTAAAGTCTGTTGTGTCTAAGTCAGTGATTGGAATTTAGATTAGACCAAACACTTATCTCTCCTCAATCAACTCTACTAATTAACGGCTGGTAACAGGCAAGTTAACTCTACAAACTTTTTTTTTTGGTAAGGGGGAGTCATCACATACTCTCACTCACACACACTTTCTCCTCTTTCTCTCTTTCGAACTTAATGTTCAGCATGGACTGATATACTTCTGTCTTTTTTTCTGAGCTGAAAAATGATTTTGTAGTGAGTAGAGAAGGAGTTAGAAGTACAGAATTACCCTAACAGGGAGATTAATGAAAGGATGTGCTTGCTCAGGGTAAGTGTGTGCTTTTTTTTTTTTAGCATCTGACACACAAACATATGCAACTCTGTTGTAAATGTAAAAACAAACATCTTCTTGATGTGCTTTGTTATTTTGTAGGTAGGCACATGTACGGCAGGATTCTTTCCTCTTTTTTAAGATTTTGTTTAGTTCAGTGACGTAATTTAGTTATTGTTCATTTGGATTATTGCAAACCACGTGGAGACATAATGAAACAGATTTATAAGTAACTGAACATTGCACAGAATGATCTTGTTATGATTGTGTTATAATATGGAGATTGGATGGCACGGTGGTACACTTGCATGGCAACACGGCATTGCTCCAGGATCGGTGGGTTACTGTCTGTGCGAAGCGTTGTACGTTCTCCTCATGTTCGCATCAGTTCAGTCAAGGTTTTCTGGTTTCCTTCCACCTCTCAAAAAACATGCTGGAAGGTGGTTTGGTGTCTTAAAATCGCCCCTAGTTTCGAAGGTCTATGTGCATTCCTGGGGTTATGTTTTGCCTGTTCACCCCAACCCTGACCAGAGGAGGAATGTATGTGGAGCTGTGATATGGAACCAATTCAAATTCTACTGTATGTCTTGTGTATCTGTATATCATGATTTTTAATCCATAACCATTATTCATTCAGCATTTGTGTACTTCTCATGCAGGTTTTCACTTTGATTACTTTTGTATATTGGAGACACATTTGGTGTATGATTTGTTAAGATCTCTATAGGTGTAACAGAAGAATTTTATATTTTGAATGAATTCAAGATTTATTCTTATATATAGTCTGGATATTTTGTTAGGTTTTGTGTATTGTGTATTGTTTAATATACAATAAAATACACAAAAGTGTTGTATTAAAATCTTGCAATTAATGATGTGCTACCCGTGTCTGTGTGTATGTGTGTGTGTGTGTATATATATGTGTGTGTGCAGCAGGGCATCATGGGAGGTGAGATGGGAATGGTGAGTCCCGGGACGGTTTCCCCCACTAAGCCAGGCTCTCAGTATTATCAGCACTACAGCAGCAACCAACGGCGAAGACCACTACACAGCGACTCTATGGGTAACTTCATCATCATCATCACCATCATCATCATCATCATCACCATCACCACTATTCTGTTATCTTTATTGTGTCATTATTTGTGTCACCGGCTTCATTATCACCACAAATATTAGCATTAACATCTCTACCTGATGATGTCTAATGATCAATATGATAACTGCCATCAGCATTACTACTGCTTCTAACCACCACCACATTCATCATCATCATCATCATTTTTATATTTAAATCATATTACAGATGTTATGAGAGATCTATTACATACAGATGAGTGTCAAATTAAAGAAAATGCATAAAACATAAAATAAATTGTTGGGCCACTCCGAGTCTTCAGAACAGCTTCAGTGACAGTTTCTACACATCTCTGGAACTGTACTGGAACAACGAACACACTTGTTCCAGAAGACTTTCCCCCAGTTGGTGTTATGCTGATGGTAGTGGAGATTACTGTCTTAACACGTCGCTCCAAAATTTCTAATACACGTTCAGCTGAGTCCAGAGATGGCAACTGTTAAAGCCACAGCATGTGATTTACATCATTTTCATCCTCACCAAACTATTCAGTCAGCCCTCATGCCCTGCGGATAGGGGCGGAGTCATCCTGGACGAGACGCCACCTGTCGGGATAGAAATGTTTCGTGTTAGGATAAAGCTGATCAGTCAGAGAAATTCTGTATTGATTTGCAGAGACAGTTTTAAGGACATAAGTGGGGAAGCTGACAAGCAAAATGTCCCACACAACACAGCCAGCGCCTTTTACTTTAATTTGTCACTTGTCTGTAATTGTAATTTTAATGCAAAATGTTATTATTATTAATTATTCCAGTCACTTGAATTAAAATGAATGCATCATTGTCCCAGTGTTTGTCATCAAACTTTGAACATAGTGTAATTCGATTTATCTAAATATGGTAGTGCTTCAGAAATCAGGCTTCCAGGTTCGAGCCTTGATGCCCTCCAGGCAATTTGCACTTCTTTTCATAACTCATGAAAGTCTCACCTTTTCATGCTCACACGCTCACACACACGTCCCCTCCTCCTCCTCTTCCTCCTCCTCCTCCTCCTCCTCCTCCTCCTAGTTACCTTTAATTTCAGGTTGTTTAGCCAGGTTTTGTATTTTCTTTATTTAATAAAATGTCTTTTATGTAAGTGTTCTCATCTGAAATATGTTATTGACATCACCACATGAAAAAAAATCTGTTTTTCCAGAGGTCCAGACAAAGAAAGTGCGCAAAGTTCCACCAGGCCTGCCCTCCTCGGTAAGTTGTGCCTTTCATTCCACTTTTCTTTGGCAAATACTGTGGCATAAAAATAATATTTTTACCGTCCACACAGTTTCTCACACGTACAAGTCCACAAGTGCCATCACGTGCACATCAGCCAGTGTATTGGTGGCATGAATGTATGACAGTCATGTTTGCAAGATCTCTTTGCATTGTTATTTCCTCTGAGTCACACATGTTTTTAGGTGAAGGTGGTTGGTTGTATTAAAAAAAAAAGGATTTGAGCTTTTTGACATTCTGGCTCTGATCTCCGGTGCTCCTCTGTGTGTTCCTCAAGAAGGAGCTCCATAAGCGGCAGTGTGTTTCTTTTATGTGTGTGTATGTGTGTGTGAACACAACACACTGATTTTTCACATGCTAGACAACGCTGTTGTTGTATTGCGTGTTTGTGCGTTTGCTTGTTTAATGGATTTTTGGGGGGAATATTTGAGCAGTTTTTGTTTGTCAAGCAGATGGTCATAGCTGTTTTTTCTCTGCAGTTTATATTTTACTTATGTTTTAATATGTATTGACACATTTTGTTCATCCAGGAGATATTTTAATATAATATTTGGTGAATATTTTAAATTTATAATAATAATAATAATAATAATAATAATTTTTATTATTAAAAAATATTTATTATAGAGATTTAATAAAGATTTATATGATGAAATTCATTAAAGACACAGATTAATTTTTTTATTTTTATTTTTATAAGAAAATTCAGTTAAAAGTAATTTAATTAATTCCCTATACACCATTTTTGGAGCCATGACCTCTAATTTCACCCCCAAAGGTAAAATGCTATAAGCATTACAGTATGACAAGCCATTTATGAATTAAATTTACCTACTTCACAATTATACAGTTAATAATGTGGCAATGAAAAGAATAGTAGTCCAGTAGTACGTCTGTCCCTGTTTTTATTTTGTTCCTAAAGTTCATGGCAGCACAAACCCGTGAAAGGCATACCATTTTGTGTTACGTTTGATGGGAATGATAAACAAAGTGCTATTCCCTTCATCTTTTCCTCCTTCTCCTCCCTCCCTCAATCCCTCCCTTTCTCTTCTCTCTCTTTGTTTCACGTAATCGATGTTTGAAATTCGTGCCTGTATTTTTATTTAACAAGAATACCAAGAAAGAATGTGATCTGAACCAAAAACCATGAGTCAGTCATTATTAATTATTTGCTGTATAGAAATGACTTCGTACACTCGTAGTTTTACCTATGCAGAGTAGGGTTTTTTTTTAATATCTCACTCATTTATGAAATGTGAAAGCATCTCTTGAGTTCGTCCTTGAGGAGCTTTATTTTCACACGACTCTACTCGTTCTCTCTCCTCTGAGTGCATATCAGAGTTTGTTTAAAGTCGACAGCGTTAATTAAATTAAGTTAGGTCTAGCAGAAGGCACAGTTGGGACTTATTCTCTTGTGTGTGCTTTAATCCCTGTTCCCTGAGCTGGTCTGCCCCCTTCAGGATGCCTGAGACATTGCAGGTGCTTTTCTTATTTTTGGCATTTTTACTTGAACTGGTAGCACCGGCGCACAGCCTAAAGATTCCTTTGCGAGTGAGCGGAAATTTGTCTGGCCCTCGAGTAAAAGCGTAAACCCTCTGTTTTTTTTCCTGCTGTGTGTTTTGGCTGTATTCTGCATTATTTGAAATTCACTTGACTGCGTCTGCTAGATGGAAAAAAGAAATATAAATCAGGATTAGATAAGGAAGTTAGGGTCATTTTATTGGATTTAGAGGCTTATACAGTTTTTCATTTGTTTCTTTCATTTCTGCTGTCCCTTTCATTGTCTTCGTCCATAAAACACAAAAACTCTTTTGTCTTGAAGGAAACAAATGGTATTTAATTCAATAAAGTGTTTTAATAAAGGCTAGTAGAGGTTTATAAGAGCTAATGCCACTTTACTGCCGTGTCGCTGAGCTCATGCGCCTCAATGACATTTCCAGACAGTAGAGCTACTGCTAGTCCTCTCTCACTGCCTGTCTGTTTCTTGTCTACGTTGTAAACGTAATTGCTGGTTGCTCCAGCTGGCCTCCTAGACCACTCTCAGGCTGGCAAGAAAGGTACAGCATGCTGGGAAACATGATCATCATAAGTAATGCAAGAAAAAAAAAACACCAAATAAACATCAGACCCCCAAAACACTGCCGTGGATCGGAGACCCGCCATTTTCAGCATGTTCTCCTAGAGATTGGGGAGAAAAAGAAAGACAGAGAGGTGAGAGAGAAAGAAAGAGATGTGTCTCCATGGTGATGGGACTGATTGACAGGCTCTTGAGCGGGTGGCAGTGAGGTGTTGGCCAAGGCCCAAAACTTGAAGGGGGGGGAGAAAATGGCTGCCGCAACACCAGCTGTCACCGTCAGCGTTGTCTTAGGAACTAGAGAGTGGGAATCATATATGGATGGTGTGTGTGTGTGTGTGTATGTGTGTTTATTTTCCCAGGCAAGAACTTATAGACTTTGTGTCTCCCCAAAGAGCGCTATGCTAAAACACTCAGATCTTCCATTTCCAAAAAAAAAAAGATGTCAGATGAACCTAAAATTGACCTGATTTATAATATATAACAATAGATTGAAATAGTTTTACATCATACGTTTTTCTTATTTTTATTACCTTATTATTAAAATAATAATAAATAGATATCTTAATGCTGATCTCAGTTGTATGAGATTTATGAATGAATCGAACTGACATGTAACAGATCTCACATGACTTCTTCAATCCTTTCGACACCACTGTTACTCATTTATATCTTTAAGAAATTGACACAATCTTATTTGCACCCTATTATTCCCATCCTCTGTTTTTATTTATGTGAAAATGCAGAAAAAAGTGTGTGTGTGTGTGTTGCAAGAGAAAGAATGAAGGAGTTCAAACTTATGTGTGAGCTGAAGCAGAATGTACTATAAGATGACTTCATACATTTTTCATCGCTTTCCTAAACGAATTAAAAAAAGAAGGGGGGGTGGAGGGGGGGTAAAAGAACAGAAACAGCTGTGTGTCCGTATTCCTGCAGATACAGCCATGCCATTAGGGGGGAAAAAAAACTCTTTATAAACGTCTCTGTGTGACATCAACACTAAAAACATTTCATACAAATGAAATGATATTATGGTTATAGGTTTAATAATAACAGGCAGAAAAGAAATATGTAAATAGTATGACAATATGTTAGGAAAAATACTTTGCACTCTTTATACAAAAAACTGTTAGCAAAATTAAAGGGTGAATACAGAGAAGGGTATTGTATATTGTTTTTAATTTGTGTGTGTGTGTGTGTGTGTGTGTGTGTGAAAGGCAGAGAGAGAGAGCAGACGTTCTCTGACCGCGGGCATGTCGGGTCATTGGCATCAGACCAAATTTTCCCGGTCGGGAAAATGTCTGCTCTCCACACGTCTGGAGAAGAAAAAGGGAGCGCAAGAGAGAGACGTTTGTATCTCTCACGCTACCCTTTTCACCTAAAAGAGTGAAAGCGATGCACTTTCTGCCTCGCTGTCGAACACACAATCATATCGGAGACAAGTACTGCTAATAAATGCTAATCCCTTCAAATGCTAGAGAAGTGGATTATATTATCAGGAAGAAAAAGAGTATTAACGGTGTTTCAGCTCGGAAAGGGGAAAAGGGGATAGAAGTGTGCGTGTGTGTGTGAATATGTGTCTGTATGTTAAATTTCTGGATATTTGGATTGTGGTGTAAAACTGCATTTTATATATATATATATATATATGAAAAAAAAAAAATTTTTTTGAATTGGGATTATTCCCTATTACCTATAGGGCTATTACCTAACTATTAAATATAATGCATAAATATAATCCATAATAAATACAGCATTTTGGCATTTTGTCTTCATTCTAAGAAATATTAACACACCTTTAACGATATTTAAAAAAAAAAATCTTGATATTTTCAAACAAAATGAAAATATTGTTAAGAAAAAAGAATTACAGTTATGAGCAATCTGCGTTTGTATAAAATATATAGCACCACAACACGACTGTAAATACTCTCTATCCTGTTCTTTAATTTAATTTAAACATCTTGGTTTTGTGTAGATTTACTTTTGTTTTGTGTGTGTGTGTGGTTTTTTTTTTTCCCATTTTTTTTTTTTTTTTTTTGCCATTGAGCATTGTCATCATGCTCGACGCACCGGCAGCCATTTTGTACGAGCCCTACTAATCAAATTAGCACCATCCTGTTTGTTTACACGCACATTTTACAAAGGGAACTTTTGTTCGGCTGCAGCTGCGGATAAATGAGTGGTCCCGAATATTTTGGCCAGAAGAAAAGAAAAAAATGTCATGTAGTCATGCAGTGATGAATTCCTCATGCTGCCTGTGACAGCAGCATTACGTGTTACACGACTGTTCAGTGTTTCTGTTTGGAAAAGTAATTTTGTGTGAATATCCTGGAATGTTGTCATTTTAGCCGTGTTTTGCATCGCAGAAGTCGGTGTAGTAGAAAAAAAACGATGAAAGCTTCATTTTATTCCGGGTTGTCTCTAGTTTAAAGTGCACACACATATATATACTTTCTAAACAGGAGTAATTGTGGGAAATGTATTATGTGCCACTAACATGTTAATGCGTTCTGTATGTTCAGGATAGTGCTGAGGATGTGTGTCTGAGCGCTTGTATTACTGCGGTATTCGCTTCCTGAGGATGTCCAGGAAGCTCAGGTGCACGTGTAGACGTTGCAGTTACACCAGCAGCTACATCAGCTCAAATACAAGCGTCTAAGTGCAGTAATCACAGGTAGTAACAGTATATCAGGATTCCTGTTAGAGTGCAGTGCAGATCGATGTGGTGAGAATGCACAGTGCAGAGAGGAAACACAAGTAATACAGTGTGCATAACATGTTTATTACACATCTCAGCAGGGAAAGGTCTGCTGTGTGAAAAGTCAGTGCTGGATTCGCTTTATTTATTTATTCATTTATTTATTTGGCTATATATATATATATATATATATATATATATATATATATTTTTTTAGAAGACAGGCATTGTGCATGTATTATGTATATGAGAGCTACATCTG
>JAOVYV010000019.1:2813318-2824040 GCA_025674545.1 Hassar affinis
GGCCCTACACCATACTAATAAATTATTGTGGTCTAAAATGACAGGTGTTTCAGTTTCATTGTCTAACCCCTGTATGACCTTCAATGACATCCCATTCCTAGTCCATAGGGTTTAACATAATGCTGGCTCTCCCTTTGCAGCTATAACAGCTCTTCTGGGAAGGCTTTCCACAAGGTATAGGAGTGTGTTTATGGGAATTTTTGATCTTCCACAACCGCATTTGTAAGCTGAGACACTGATGTTGGATGAGAAGGCCTGGCTCCCAGTCATGTCAGCGATTAATGTGATAAATGCAATGCCTTGTAACTTAAGCTTTTCCTGTCCCTCCATACTCAAATTCTGGACCAGTTATTCTGAGATCATGACAGGTTTTAAGGATCAATCTTAAAATGAATCCCTTCCTAGCAATTTTTTGGTTTCTGTATTAAACAAACGACTAATACAGTATATTTCTTATTGCCAGCAGATGTAAGGATGGCATCCGCGGTGGAGAGGACGGATGATCTTGTGCGTGAATATTTAATATACCGCGGATTTACGAGCACTCTCAAACATCTAGATTCTGAAATCAAAGCTGACAAAGATAAAGGATTTCGAGTAAGTACCTCAAAGTACTTGAGCAATGAATGTTTTTTTATCATGTTGTTTCTGTAACCTAGAATGACATGAGCTTTTTTTCACAGTTTTGTCTGAGTCCTCATTCGTTTATCCATCTCCAGTAAATGCTTTATGAATGTGCACATGTGCTGAGTCACATGTACTGTATTTTAACACTGTATTTCAAACCCCCAGGTGGATAAAATAATCGACCAGCTTCAGCAGTTCATTCAGAACTATGACCTCGCTGGACTGAAAGAATATTGGAGATATTTGGATCGCAGGCTCTTCAGCCGTTTGGAGGATGTTTACAGACCCACTGTTAACAAACTCAAGACAAGCCTCTTTCGGTACTACCTCGTCTACACTGTTCAGGTAGGCCACAATTACATTTTCACGTTATGATAATCTTTTATGATGGTTTAAATTATTAATTGACTAATATAGCTAGCTAACAATGATTTAGTAACTCATAGTCACTTGCTACTTAGCTTAAACTCACAACTAAACACTGAAGAACCAGAAAAACTGGTACTGGTACTGGAACCTTATGCAAAATACTGTACATAGCAACGGCACCTATGCACATCATCGGTTGCATCCACTAGTGTGTGTGTTAAGCGATAGATGTCTATGGAAGCTTAAGGTATCATGATTTTGAGATTTTCAACGTGGGAAAAAATCTTGTGAGATGGTTCATGGCATTTCAGAGGTAAAAGAAAAGGTTAGATTTTCACATAGGAGCATTTCAAGGGTGTATCGTGACTACAAGAATTCCGGCAAAACCTCGAATGTGTGGCAACAGTGTGGCTGTGAAAAGACTCAGGGTGGATGTGACCAGCATCGACTGGCAAGAAGCATTGGAAATCGTCTCAAGTAACATCGGAATTCAGTGCAGGGGCCTCAACAAACATCAGTGTGAAGCTGTGCAACGTTCCTGCTCAGATCCTGTTTGTGATCTACCAAGTTTTATTAACTGGTATACCAGTTTTTCTGGTACTTTAATGTATGTTCAATATAGATTAAGCTCCTGGAGCAAAGTGTGAAAAAAGCAAGATAAGAAGTGCAGTATAATGCAACAATATACCAATCTACCTAAAGTGCTTTTAAGGGGATTTTTGTTTCTCTGAAATCCCTGAAAAACTTTAGACATCTGTGAAAACTAATACATTATATATATTTAAATATCGTCATTACTTACCTGCTCCTCTGTGTTTTCCAGCGAAGAGAACGGTCCACACAGTGAAAGAATAATAATCAATAATAATAATTATTATCTTTCCTATAGTGAACGTGTCTTCAATTATTGTGCAATTTTTCTGCATTATCGAGTATGTTGAAGTGTATCATTATATTTCTAACAAACATACATATTTATTATGTGTTTCATGTACATTTAAAAGATAATATTGAATATTTTTCTTGACTTCCGTCACTTCTCTGTTCTGTTAACTCCATGACACATTTCTGTTCATTTTCTGTACTGTTTCCTGTAGGCCATCTCAGTGCATTGTTATACACAGCAGACTTAGTAGAAAGATTATTTTCTTTTCCTCTTACTCAGACAAAGAATCTGGAGAAGACTCAAGAGTTTTTCCAGAAGCAGGCTCTTGATCTGCAGGGCCAGGCGGAATGGCGCGATTGGTTCATCCTGCCATTTATTTCAGCACCGGAGCAAAATTCCAGCTTCTCGCCATATTTTTCCCGCCAGTGGGCCGATACTTTCCTCGTTTCCCTCCAAAACTTCCTCAGTGTTCTTTTCCGGTGTATGCATATCCTTCCTATAATCTGTTTAAAGATATTTCAAGGATGGGACGTCTAGGTGGTATCTAGTATCTCAGATCAAAATACGTTTCAACCTTCAAGCTTTAGTAGTTTCCCTGCGAAATGTAGCTAATAGCTATAGAGTTGTACGTGTTCTGTTTATAATTATTATAAAATAAAGTTAAAATTACAGACTAAATGGTTAAATAAAACAAATAGAAAGTATACAGTAACTGTTCCCATCTAAAATAAACTTTTGAAATTTGAAGAAATTCGATTGTTCCAGTTTCACAATAATAATGTATCATATACTAGTGCATCTAAAAAAATTTTAATATAGTGGAAAAAGTTTTCAAAATTTAATAAAAAAAAAAGGTAAACTGTCCTGTATGTTATATTCAGTGCACATCAAGAGACATATTTCAAGCATTTTTTTTGATCATTTTGATCATTATGGCTTGTAGCTCTGGAAATTCAGAAATCCAGTATCTCAAATGATTAGAATATTTCTTTTGTGAACAGCCAGCCTTTTCAGCAACGACCATCTGTGGCCTTGTGGAGGGAGTTGATGATCATCTTCTACACAGCTCTCAAGTCTCAGTCTTCCCCAGGATAGTGGTTGCGTGTGCTGAACTAGACCGAGATACACACACACACACACACACACACACACACACACACACACACACACACACACACACACATATATATATACTGTTTGAGATACTGGATTTCTGATTTTCATGATCTGTAAGGCATGATAATCAAAATGAACACAAAAAGGCTAGAAATGTCACTTCATATGTTCTGAATATAAAATATATAACAGTTTACCTTTTCAAATTAAATTATGAAAAAAAGGAACTTTTTCCAATACCGGTATATTCTAATTTTTTGAGATGCACTAGTATATTGTGAAAATCTGATTAGATATGAAACCTCACACATTTCTAATAACAAAACAAATACTGCAAAACGTTTAGTTCCTTGTTGTACAGTGATGTGCCATTATGTTCCTTAATATGCTCACCCCTGCCTGTGCTTCTGAGATTTGATGCTGAAGTTCAGAGAACCACAAGCATCCAGGAGGAGAATGAACAACTGCGTCAAGTGGTAATTTTTTTATGCAGTTTTTACTACATATGGAAAACATTTGGGCTCAGAATTTCAGCCTTTCAATTCCCGATACAAGGAATAAAACACCCTGCTGGAATGTTTAATTACCTTCCTTAATTAATGATCACACCAGTCTTGTTTAATTTGTTGAAGAACAGCACATCATACATTTCATTCAATTATATTTAATGTAGAGGTATATGAGTTATTTACTCATATAAATTATCAGTGCAAATGATTTAATATGAACCTTGCATCAAGCATTATTGTCAGAGCTGCTGTTATAGAAAATTAATCAGCCAGCACTGTGGTGCAAGGTTTTGTCTATATCTATATTGCTCTGACTGTGATTCAATCTGTGCATATCTAATCAAAGCATAGTTACCTGACAACATTATTCGCAAGCATTAACTCTAGTTCTGTATTTAAAATTGTATTTATAGTTTGTTTTATGAACTTTCCTTTTATGCAGTTTATTGCAGAAGCTTATATACATAATACACAGTATCTATAGAGAATATTAGGAGCACCATGAGTTAAAAATACAACTAGACACCATGTAATGCTTAGCAAACAAACTGCCAGTTTTGTAGGATCCTAAATCATTTCAATAAGCAGCATGTAAAGCATATACAAGATATGTCCAGAAAGTAATGAGAATGTGGCTCATTCTGTGTCCATGTGGTGGCCTGTCAAATGTGTTTTAATCTTGGGGAGCAAGAAGAAATCACATAGAGCCAAGGGGCTATAGGGTGAATGTAGAAGGACTGGAATGTTTTTTTCCAGCCAAAACCTCTCTCAAATGATTCATCTCCTGTGATCACTCTGTTGAAAGCTTTGCATCATCAGTAGACTTGCACTGATGATAGAATGGCTTGTCCACAACATTTCTTCAACAAGAGTTTCTGATGCACTTTTGCTGTTTTTTGAGCACATATGGTTGCTCCGAACTCCGTACATTGTTTCAGTGACGTGGCACTTCAGCGGGGTTTCACAAAAACAAATGAGTGCTCTGTGAAGGCTAGAATGCAACTCAATTGGGTCCTACCATTTATCTGACATCCCACTGTAACTGACCTTGGAACCATCCCCATGTGTAAGCCCTACGGAGCACAGGGATTTCATTCTCATTACTTTCTGGACAGACCTCATGGATAAACTAAGAGAGCATCCACAGAGACCTGCTATCACAAGTGTGAATGAATCACGAAGATGATATTGTGTAATAACATACTGCTCCCAGTGACAGGTGAAGATTAGTGTAAGGATATGTATGCTCTAAGTAACTGATTGACATTTGACATTTGTGCTGCTTTTTTTCGTCCCCAGTTATTTGCACTTCAAGGAGAATCTAAGCCCAAGAGAGCAGAAGAGATTTTGCATCACAAACTCCCTGCTTACGTCCAGCACATGGACCGACTCGGAGATACAGAGCTGTGAGGGCCGACTTTTGGAACCGAATCGACAGTTTTGTTGCAATAGTCGTGTTTTTAAATTGAACTGACGGATACTGTTTTGAGTCTACTAACAAGAACGGTTTGAACTGAATCAGTTACCAGAAGCTAAACTTGTTAAATGATATCTTTCAAACTTGGGTAGATAAAACAATAACACTACACACAAATACTTTACACTAAGTGAAGATGCATGTAGATTATTTAAGTGAAATATTATGCTTCATAAGACTTAAAAAATGCCTCTGGTCGTGTTGGCGGGAAACCACAGCGCCATTTGTTCTGAAGACTTACCCATGTTTAACATACAAAAAAATGCTGACACTGGATACTCCTTCCAAAAATGTTAAATAAACATCTCCTTACCAAAATTTCTATGTATAAGTATTATACCTGCTATATTTTAAAATCAGTTTAACAGTATTGGCCATTTATTGGCAAATGATTATAGTTTGTCAAAATGAAATAAATATAGCAATATAACAGGCATAGTCAATGGCCTAACCTGTTTTCTATTCATTAGGGTCATTTACCTCATTTTGTTTCAAATGAATGCATCAATATCATTAATTATCAATTATCATCACACAAAATATCATTTCAACTCGAGACTCGGTTTAATTCTTTAATAGCATTAGGTAATAATTCAACCATATTTATCAATACCAGTAAATATGAGCACAAACCCAATAAAACAAACAGAAATTGATTGATAAAATGATTAATAAAACCACAGATGCCCTGCAGTTAGAAACATCAGATTTCAGTTTCAAATTGAGTTAGTTTTCTGATAACTGATTCAAATAAATCCCTATTTTGTTAGTGGACTCAGTTTTAGTGCCTGCTGTAGTGTTAACAGAAACTTCAACAAGGAATAAAAATTCCTGTGAATTTTTTTCTTGTTCTGTTTTGGTTTTTGGATTAAATGGAACAAATTTGTTGTAAGGTCATAACTGTAGTCCCCATAAAAATGCCCCATTGGCTAGTTTGTATGTTTAACGAAAAAGAGAAACCAATCGTAGTTGGTCCTTCTTTCACTACTAAGCATTCACATATGAAAATCACATATGACAAATATGTTAAATGTAGTGCATTGTATTATATTACTAATGCTTCTATTTTTCTCTATATTTTTCTGTAGTTGTTTTATTTCCAAGTCATGAAACAGTCTTACCATTCAGCACTAATTCTGCTTACACAGTGGTGCTTACACTGGCCTTATTGTTTCAAGGCCATGTATTGATTTATTCATCAAAATTTCTCCAGAGATTTATTTTTGGACTATAGGATGGAGGAGAAGAATGAGGCGTGCATGTGTGTTTTGTCGCAGGGACTTGGTGTCGAGCCAGCGTGTCGTAAATCCCACCACTCCTTCAAGGAATTTCTTCTCCTTTTTGCCTCAGGGCAGAAGAGCCCCAGTGCGAACAGCTCAGGGGGCAACAAGTTCCTCCCCCACACAGGCCAATCTCGGGAGGAAGGAAACTTCGGCCAGTCAGGTTTAATTTTTGAGGAGATGCAAAAACTCCTGATTGGTCCTCTGGTTGTTTTCATCAACACTTTTGCACTGAAGGTCTTTAAATGATTGTAAATTTTAGGTTATTATTATTATTATTATTATTATTATTATTATTATTATTAGTTAACTTTGTGTCTGGTCTAGTTGCTGGCAAAAGATTGACCATAACTATAAACCAATGCTGTTTCTATCTTGTGAAATGCCTTAACTCTGTCTTTTGTCCTTATTTGGTTAGTTGGGGAAGGTAAAGGAGCCCACAAACTCAAAAGAGTCCAAGATGGCATCCATTGCTGCTACGTCTGCAGATACAGGTGCAAGGCAAAAGAGACACATGGATCATGAGAAAGAGAGAAAAGAGCTTTTCTCCAAACAAGCAGCACAGGTGCATTATTATTCACTTACTGTATATACCATTGTGTTTGGAAGTTTACGTACACTCATCATGAGCCTGAATGTCATGGTAATATTGGGCTTTCAATGATTTCTTTGAACTGTTCTTTTTCTGGGGCAGAATGAGTATACAACATACATCTTTAATTGAAATTGGTGCACAAGTTTTAATTTTTTGGATGATTAGTACACTGCACAAATTGTTAAGCATGGTGGTGGTAGCACCATGCCTTTATGGTACAGAGTGTATGGAATAATGAAGAAGGAATACGACTTTCTGCAGCATAACCTCAAACCATCAGCTAGATGGTTGAAACATGGACACAACTGGGTGTTCTAACAGGACAGTAACCCAAAACATACATCAAAGCAGGGTGTGGAATGGATAAAGTAGGCTGACATGAAGCTTTTGGAATGGTCTTCCCAAAGTCCTGACCTCAACCCTATCAAATGTATGTGGACTGTGCTTAAAACTCTGGTCCATACCAGGAAACCAAAAGCACCTGGTCAAGATACAACTTAAAATGTTAGCTCTGCTGTATGTATAATTTGTGCTCGTTTTTCGAGAATAAAAAAAAGAATATTTCAAAAAAATCCTTGAAAGCCCAATGTTAGCCATGCCATGTATGTCCATGTTAATTGCATGTAAACTTCTGAAATGTACAGTATGTTAACTACATGCATAAATAAAGCAGTAGGAACAATAATGTATACTATGTGATAGGGTAGTCTGGCTTTACACTGTGTATCTTCTTTCACAGATTTCTGAAAAGAAAGCTGAGATTTCTGAAGCTGAGGGTCAAATCGAGAGCCAGTGCGACATAACGGACTCGCCAACCAATCAGCCTCAGGCTTTCAGTGAAGGGGGTGGGTCTGGGGCTGAGCAGCCGTTCATCAAGCTTAGTCAGGAGGAGTATGGAGAACATCACTCTTCCATCATGCACTGTAGGTGGGTGGAGATCATTAGAGTGGAACCTAGCTCTTGTACTTTTTCAAGGCACTGTGTATACAGTGGACCTAGCTCTATATTTTCTTGTGACACAAAGATTTTTTTTTTTATTATAATGTTAACACTATGTTTCTAACGCAGTAGTCTCTAAATTATTAACACCTATTATTTTTGAACAGGGTGGACAGTTCAGGTAGAAAAGTGGCAAGTCTGGATGTTGATGGTGTAGTGAAAGTTTGGTCCTTCAACCCCATTATGCAGACAAAAGCCACTATTATGTCCAAATCTCCTCTGCTCTCACTGGAATGGGCTACAAAACCAGACAGACTGGTGAGAACCTAGTACTTCTTTCTAAAATTCAGCATACATAATGGAAGTCTTTAGAGAGAGTCTCAACCATTTGTTTTAACATTTCATCTAAAAAAAGGTCTAACATGAAAGGTCTCTCAGGGCCATTATTGAATAATTAATTAACTTATTTAGGTGCTTATTTAGGTGATCTTTGTTTAATATTAAACGTGGTTTGATGACCTGAAACATTCAAGTGTGACAAATATGAAAAAATAGAAGAAAATGGAACGTGGCAAATACTTTTTCACAGCACTGTAATCCAGCTTTTATAAAGGCTTAACACTGAAGAGTGAAATTATAAGAAATAAGAAGCAGTGTAGCCTCCTCAAATGTAAGATGCACACAGTAAATTATTTACAGCAGGAATTTTCACTTAGCAGATGGACCCGATGCTGACTCAGCAAAGTATTTTGGCTCGATTTTGTTATTCCTTTTGGTCTGATTAGTGAACTAACAGTGTGGCTTGTATTTAAAGATGATTAGATAGAGAACTATGCATTTATTCTCCCTGTGACATTATTATCTAATCATTAATTAATCAGTGGGCAGTGGTGGGTCAGGGGTTAAATCCTTAGTGATGGGTTAGGTTTATACAAAGAAAAGAATTTCACTGTTCAGTAACGTATGTGTGACAAATAAAGGCTTCTTCTTTAAAAAAAAATCCCTCAGCAATCAATTAAGCACTAACCTATTTTAATGATAAATATACAGATGTAATTGTAGTCACCATTCAATCATGTGAGTTCCTTATCTGAACGGTTGTAAGTAAGGTGTATTATATAACTGAATTTTTAAATATTATATTGCTGAATAGGGGCAGTGGTGGCTCAATGGTTAAGGTGTTGGGTTATTAAATAGTTGGAAGTTCAAGCCCCAACACCACCAAGCTGCCACTGTTGGGCCCTTGAGCAAGGTCCTTAACCCTCAACTGCTCAGTTGTATAAATAAGATAAATGTAAGTCACTCTGGATAAGGGTGTCTCCCCAATGCCATAAATGAATGAAGTAAATATTACCAGTATTTCTGAATATGTTCGATTGTGTTTTCTCTGTAGTTGTTGTTGGGCAGTGGGGTTGGCACAGTGAAACTGTATGATACAGAAGCCAAGAAAAATCTGTATGAAATGTCAATAGGTGAAGTTCATCCACGGTAAGTAACTTGGGTTTTCTGCAGGACTATAAATTCTGATAAATCAGAGAAAACATGCATCCCTTTTTCTTCTCTCTTGTGAAGTTAACAAGACACAAAAATGCAGGTTTTTATATTACCACATAAAAGCCCACAAAGAACAGTGTTGTTCTTGCTGAAGAATTTCCCACCTTGCAAAACTTACTTACAGCTTTACATCTGACTGCTTCAAAGCACAGACGCTCTCAAAAATGTTAAATAATCATAAAGAAAATATCTCTACTTAGATCTTTTTGAAACTGTTTATGTGGAGCATCTGCCACACAAGAAACAATAATGTTTAAGCATGAGCTGCTTTTATAGAAATGTAATTGAGACCTACTGACCAATCAGAATCGAGCATTGAGCAACAATGTGGTATAAATATTATTTAATGCATGTTTGTAATTTATTCTGTGTGTATTTCAGGATACTATCCCTGGCCTGCAGTCCCAGTGGAACATCGTTTGTGTGTTCAGCAGCAGCTCCTGTGGCTCGTTCAGGCAGCATGTCGGAAACGGTTCCACGACCGATGCAGCCCATCTCCGGACAGCTGCTGCTCTGGGACACCAAGACTGTCAAACAACAGGTAAACACCATGCTCTTAATCTGGTGTTGTGCTATAATGGACTGTGTTGTGGTGCTTAATGGTACTACATAGTGCTACATGTGTTTATACACGCTCATTAAAACTTAAGAAGTGTTGTATGCTGAGGCATGGTGCTGGGTTTTGTTGTGTCCTTCCATTTTATGGTCTTATGGTTTGATGTGATGATGTAGTATAATAATAATGGAGTGTTAAGATGTCTATTGAGTTGTGTAGCTGCTGTTTTACTTGGAGCAAAGACATGCAAAGGCATGTAATCTGTTATAGTATGTGCTGTGCTAGTGTAGTGCACATTGTGATACTTTATTGTGTATAGTACTTTGTGATGTACTGTATGTGTGTCTGACATTTATCTACTCTACTCTTTTTTTTGTAGCTGCAGTTTGCACTGGAGCCAGGGCCTGTGGCTGTAAACTGCATTGCATTCAACCACAATGGGAATCTTTTGGTAACTGGAGCTGCTGACGGCCTCATACGCCTCTTTGGTATGATTGTTATTACAGACTATGCAAACGTGGACACTAAAGTAGAATTCATACTGACAAATGAACAGTTCAGTGAAAAATTATTTTTGTACATTTGTCACATTTGAATGTTTCAGATCAACAAACTATTTTAATAAGATAAACAAGTAAACATAAAATATTATTTATAATATTTCACTTAAACACTTAAACTATGATGCCATGTCCTAAAGAGATACATATACAGTACAGGCCAAAAGTTTGGACACTCCTTCTCATTCAATGTGTTTTCTTTATTTTCATGACTATTTACATTGTAGATTCTCACTGAAGGCATCAAAACTATG
>JAOVYV010000019.1:3117444-3133051 GCA_025674545.1 Hassar affinis
ACAGTGTGTATATAGATTATGACCAGTCTGATCAACTGTATTGACACTCCCAGCTACTGTATGGTCTCACACACACACACACTCCTGGGTTTGATCAAAAGTATTGGCACCCCCAAACCACACACACACTAATGATGTCAGTAACGATTGCTTCACTGCAATCACACTCGCATTTTCTTCAGGAAATGCACCTCTCTAGTTTCAATTGCCTTTTCTAAAGTGAGTGCATGTTCTGTTAGTAGGCGTTTCTGAATAGCTTCGCTTCTCGAATAGTGTCATTTAGTACAGTGTCGAATGCACAGTGCTCTGCTAACCTTTTTAATGCAGCTACAAAGTTTGCTATCGACTCTCCGTCCTCCTGGCTCCTTTTATGGAATCTGAAGCGTTCAGCAATTACCAGGGGCTTCGGTGAGAAAGGACCAGACAGAATTTCAACAATTGTTTCATAGGTTTTGCTACCTGGCTTGGCTGGCTGAACTAGAGAGCGCAGTAAGTTGAATGTCTTTGGACCCATTACACTAAAAAATGTGGGCACAATTCTGTCTCCTTCAATTCCGTTTGCCTGGACAAAATAGTCAAACCGCTCTGTATACGAGCTCCACTGCTCCACACAAGCATCAAATGGGCCAGTACTGCCAACAATTCCCGCCATTTTAACCGTCTGCTCACTGTGTTTATTGTAGAAGCTCTGCGTTTCATTCAGCACACACGGTGAATGTTCTCTCCATCTTTCCTAATACCCACTCTTTAGCGGCTGTGCTTCAGCAGTTTCAGTCTGTGCTGTTTTTTTACTCACGGCTGTAGCTGTAACCGACACCGTTTTTTTTCCCCCGTTAACTGTCACTTTAACGATTCCCCGTCACTGGTCCTCACAAGTTTAGGGCATTTTTGCACTTCCACAGCGCGAACCACAGTTCCATTATCCTCGTCGCCATTTTGTTGTGTCTTTAGTATTGTAACAATTTATACTGAGACGACTAATAATACACGGAGACGGAGACGCGGGAGGTTCAGTTTGTCACTCTTTACTTTGTGATTCTGACAGTCTGCCTCTCAGCGGAGGGATACAAAATGTAGCGCTATGCACAGCCAAATATAGTGCCTTAAAGTACTATGAGAACTACTTATTTAATACATGACATTTCTAACCCAAAGATCTTTCTATCTCTCTAGGAATGACACTAAACCTGAGGTGGAACAAAAAGTACTTGCTTCTAGTCCTTGTTCTTTGCTACATCTTTGTGAGATTGCAGAGGACACCTCATTTCCAGCATCGTGGCAATGGACAGACAAACATCATCATTCTTTTGTGGTACTGGCCCTTCCATATTTCCTACAGCTTACAGGATGACGTATGCCTGAATTATTATAACATCTCTGGTTGCCATCTGGTGGATAACCACACATTCTATCCCAGCGCTGACATTGTCGTCTTCCATCACCACGAGCTGAAGTGTGGGAGACAGAAGCTTCCACACCATCTCCCTCGACCAGCTCATCAGAGATGGCTCTGGCTTTCTCTGGAAGCCCCACAAAACAGTGGGAATTTAAGCCAGTACGCCGGGGTCTTCAACTTGACCATGTCGTATCACCCCGGTTCTGATATTACAGTACCGTACGGGAAGATCCGACGGAAAGACCCCGACACGACGACGGATCATTTCGTCCTGCCTAAGAATAAAACCCATCTGGTGTGTTGGGTGGTCAGTAACTACAAGAATCGTTACAAAAGGACTGACGTGTACAAGCAGCTTACGAAGATCATCCCTGTGCAGCTGTACGGCCAAGCTGCGAGAAAGCCACTGACTCAAGGTGCGTTGCTGCCTACGATTTCCCGTTGCTATTTTTACCTTGCTTTTGAGAACACAGAGTCTCCCCACTATATCACAGAGAAGCTGTGGCGAAACGCGTTCATGGCTGGAACGGTGCCTGTAGTCTTAGGGCCTCCACGAAGCCACTACGAGGCTGTCGCACCACCACATTCGTTCATCCACGTGGATGACTTTGACTCTGTAACCAGCCTGGCCAGATTCTTAACAAACCTAGCAGGAGATTGGGAACGCTACAGTTCTTACTTCTCCTGGCATGAAAACTACACAGTCAAACTCTATACAGATTGGAGAGACAGGCTTTGTAAGATCTGCCAGGTTTATGACAAACTTCCTTACCATAAAATACACCACAGATTACTGCCATGACCCAGATGGTGGATCAGATACCTCCAATGATATCCATATACTCTTCACAGGCAGGACATTGTAATGCCTGTAATTTATAGGACAGTCAAGTAAAATTTGCATCAGGGCTTTCACAGTTCAAGAACAAAATACCTTTGCAGAAGTGCAAGAGGAATTTCTGTAGCAACTGAAACCACAGCTCCATTTCCTCTTTTTTTTTTTTTTTTATCATATGTCTCTACAGGATGTGCCAGCCAAACCACCAAATGAACAAGGCCCCCCTCTGTTCGTTTCGATAGCGCTGAACCGAAATCGCATTAGCACCAGGGTCTTCAAGCATTCTCAATGGAACGTTTAATTTGATTCAGAAAGGTCACCACACCTACACTGTTCTCTGAAAACCCCACATTTCTTTCAAATCAGCTCATCATTCACACACCAATACATGAAGCAATCATCTCCAAGGACAACACAAAGACTTTAACCGCCAAAGGAAGTGTTTTAATTGCCGCCACTAAGGGAGGAAATGCATGTCATTTAATCGTGTAAGATACTGAAAACTTGTCAATAAATTATCAAATTCCACTTATCATTCACAGGCTTGCATACACGAGTATTCATCAAAAGATGATCGGCTAATAAGGCACATAAGTCAAGAAAACGTTAAACAGAATCTGGTATACATGTGCAAGGGGTAAGTTACCAAAAACAGTCTTGAGGAAGCAGTGTTTAATGCCCAACTTTGTTTTTACATACCAATCCTGTTTCACACGTCTATGTAGATCTGCAAAAGGATCTCGAATAAAACAATTGAAACCTTTGGCGAATGTATTTTACCATCAATCTCCCCCCAAAAAAACCAACAAAACGGTTAAAAGTTCATCTAAAAATATAAAAGGGATGAATATATATATACATACACACACACAGATCTCGAATGAAATTTTGGGTGGAAGACGGAAGGGAAACTAATTTTAAAATCACGTTTCAAAATAACACGTGACTTGTGCAAATGCGTCTGAGCAAGCAGTTTAAATCTGATCTGATCCAGGGAGTACGTCGTATGCTGGCACGGCTTGTTCATTTCCAAACCAGAAGGGTCTCTCAGGTTTCAGAGACGTTACATGTTTAGAGCAACAAAGCAAGCATCGGTTCAAAGAGCTGGAGCTGTTGAGCAACATGCAGCTTCCCTTGTTGTACCACTGCCCCATGCTCTAGTGTTGGAAAGGGGGTAAAAGCTTAAACACGGGCAGCTTAGCTAGAAAGATGACCCACTAGTCCAGGATGCAGGGCCTGTTTGAAGACCTCCGGTCGATGAAGAGGCGGCATGTAGAGCGTCGGCATGCCGCTGGCGTGCCCGGGCCCTGGGTAACCCTGACCTGAAAGGGGTGTGCCACCCATGTGTGGTGGAGGTGTTGGGCTTTGGTCGTAGTACTGACCCTCGGGGCCTTCTTCGTCAAAGGGCAGAGCCAACCTCTTACCTTTCTGTCTACGGTTGCAGAACCACACGCGCACCACCTTAAACACACACACATACACACATACATACATGAGGCATGTCATGTACACCAAAGGAGCACTGAGAACGCAAGAAAAACAATTGAACAAGGTTCACGTACATCTCTTTCCAAGCCGAGGTCGTCGGATATGTGCGTTATTTCCAGCGTGTTGGGTTTGGGACATTTGAGGAAGTACGACTCCAGGGCAGTGCGAACCGACCCCTCCAAGCTGGTCCTCCTCTTTCTTTTTCTTGTGTCGACAAAAACCCGCTCGACTTTGTACATCTGTGAAAACAAGTCAGGTTATAACTTAAGGGCGCTACACAAGCCGTTCTTTAAACGCGAAAACGTTTAAACACTCCTGCCCAGCACGTTAACGTATTCCCCAACCGATACAACCAGTTGGATCCAGTGGAAACCTGTTGACTTGAATATGATGTGGTTAGGAAAATGCCACATGGCAGGGGTACTAGGAACAGCAACAATAAAACAGTCTTTTCCCCCCTAGGTGGCATCCTAACAAGTTATTTTTTGGAATCTACAAAAACAGCATGCTACTGACGAACATAGACTTAAAAAAATGGACATCGATGACCAGATGGAGCATGTCCTCTATTAGAGAAAATACACTGGATTGAAATAAGTACAACAAGGCCTACTAACATCTTGTGGGTTTTCTGAAGTTTCTGCTTCATTTAGCCATTTCTGGAGCAGCGGCTTGAGCTTGCACATGTTCTTAAAACTGAGCTGAAGAGCTTCGAAGCGGCAGATGGTCGTCTGACTGAACATCTTCCCTGCACACAATGTGGAAAGAACACATTTAGCAAAATGTAGACTGTGATCATGATGGTCATACAAAAGCACCATAAGTAGGAAGCAGCTTCTCATTGGTCCTCAAGGAAGCATTTTAAATTTGTACTTTAGGCAGGATTGTCTTCCCAAGAATTTACACAACACACAAAAAACAAACGCTTCTTGCAGAACGTTTAGGTCTAGAAACCTTCTTGAAGCATGAAAGAGTTTCAAAGGAACTTGCAGAAGTGTTATTGAATTATGAAAGGCTACTGAAGCATGCAGTGTTTGCCTGGGCTGATGAATTCTCAGTTGTTTCAGTACTCACCATAGAGATTGCCAAGAGCAAGGCCGACGTCCGCTTGTGTAAAGCCCAGTGTAATGCGCTTGTGCTTCAGCTCCTTGGCAAACTGCTCCAGATCCTCAGTGGTCAGGTTCTCCTGGAAATAAAAAAAAGCGGTTGCATTGCCGCAATTGCAAGTAAATAAATCTGCAAAACAATGCATGACCCAGAAAGTTATGTAAAAGTCCAAAATCAATACAAAGTGAAAGCATTTTGTACCTCTTCCTCGGAATCGCTGCAGCCGCCGCTGGAGGAGCCGCTGCTGCGGGCGCTGTTCTGCACCTGGGCGGCGGCGGGGACCTGCGAGGCGGCTCCGCTGTAAAAGCCGGGACTGCCGAAGCCGTTCCCGGGTGGAGACGGGGACAAAGAAGGAGATGAAGCAGACGGGGTCGGCGGGGCTTGAGTCACAGTAGTCGAGGCTGCGATATGTGAAAGACCGGGCCAAAAAGACGGAGTCCACGGGGCAGAGGTGGAGTAGTACACTCCGGGGGGCACGGAGGTCGCCGGGCCGAGAAACTGTGGCTGAAGTTTGGTCTCAGCGCCGCCGTACTCATCACTCACATCCTTCTCGGTTTTAACCTCAGGCATCTTGATTTGCTCCCGGGTCTCGGCGATAGGGGGGCTCAGGTTCGCGGGCTGTGTGGCCGCAGTGGCTCCTGCCACCTGCCCCGTGTACTCAGGGGCCGTAAACGGGTACCAGTGTTTGGGCTGGGTAAAATCTCCCACCTGCGCGTCGTTGTGCCTGAAGTCTCCTCCGACCGGTGGGAATGGGAAAAAGGTCTGCGTGTGAGCAGCATTGAGGCCATTAAAGGCCGTCTTGTTGAAGAGCAGGCCCGGATCTTGGAGCATGCTGTGCGGAAACTGCAGGCCTTCATGTCCCGGCGCTGAAGAGTACGAGGACATGGGCCTGGAGAGCTCGTATGCCCGGTTACTGCAGTCTTCCGGAGGACTCTCTGGGCGATCAGACATCCTCCCAAATCACGCAATCCCACCACAACGAAGAACACAAATGTCCTCAATGAGCTGCTATTAAGTAGCTTTGTTAAGCAGGTCCATGCTAATAATACTAATAATTTTAAACAGTCTCACACTTGGCAGTGCTCTAGATAATGTTTGGAGACTGACGGCTCCAGGAGTGCAGTAGGATCCAGTTGAGGTTCAGCCTGTGTGAAAATGTGAGCAGGCCTCGTTTAACGCCATCAATTAAATTCCTGCCGCATCTCACTAGCACCCTCCTCCCAAAGGTCAACCTTCCGAGTGTGGACTGCAGCCTGCTCCCAGGTTTTCCTAATCAGTCCGTGCTGGAGGCAGGAGTGTTAATCATCTCACCTCCCATTGGTCACCACGCACAATAGGGCTCAGCTGATGGGGTATTTGTGAGTGAACTTGATTTCTGTGAACGAAACCCAAACGATTTCTCATTGGATAGACTCCACTGCACCGTGTACTACTCAGGGTGCACAAGTCATTATTTCCCACCCTGTGCATGGGAGTATCGAGCTGTGTTCTACCTTATTATGTAAGAATATAGCTATCCTATATGGGACATGTATTAAGATTTTCCAAACATTTTCCTTGTATAAATCATGCAGCAGGACAAAGAAGCATTCCTCAAGTTTCTAGTCCTCTGAGGTTGACTAAACTGACCTTTGTGTTCGTGTTGCAGTGATCCATCTCCATGTACTGTATTTCTAATGCAAACTAGTTAACGTGTTTAACATGCAGGACACATGACTTTGTTTCAATAATTTCCTCTTAATTAGCCGTCCTTCATATTGAAATTTTACAGCCATAGTTAAAGGAGAGGTTTGGAAGATTGCTTATAATAATCGTGTTCCTTAGGAAACTTTACATTCCAGGAATGTTTTCAGGAAATTTTTAGAAAACGGTATGAAATAAACAAAAACAAAATACCTAATTAAAACACTCCATTAAAACATGCATAATTGTTACAATGTTACAAAAAAAATTAAAATAAATAAATAATTTTTAAAAATGTTGGGTTGTTTTTTAGACTGTAGTTTATGGAACCAAAACATAAATATTTAAACATAAAAATAAAATGGTGTCCCAAAATACTTTATATTTAAAAAAAAATGTACAAAAATGAGAATTTTTGCTTTGCAGTTTATTGTTTTAAAGGAAAACGCATCTTTTCCGACATTTCACACATGAACCTCTTCCACACACATCATGCACACACACACACACACACACTCACTCACTAACATTTAAAATAAAAGTTCCAAAAATGTCATGACATTACGTTTTCTGTAAGATTCTTGAGTTTTCACTTAATTAACCTTAAAATAATTGTATTCATGACGTCATAATTCACCTTCATAATTCTTTCCTCGTTTTTAATTAATTTTTATATTTAAAAAAAATTAATAGCCAATTGAATAGGCTATAGAAAAGCCGTGCGATATTCTAGAAAGTTCCGTGATGATCTTTCATCGTTTAAAAACAAATAGTTGTGTATAAATGTTGCGTGTTCTTTGGAGAACAATGGCAATAAATAAAAGGTGAAATGTTTGTCTTTGATAGTTCAGCTCGGGCTGATAGAGAGGTGGGAGCTGAAGTGTGGGGTCTCACACTGAAACACGCAAAATCACCTTGTTATCCATTGAGATTATTCTAGAAACCAAGCACTTCTGCAAATAAATAAAAAAAAAGAGTTGAAGGAGACAGTGGGACCTCGGGTGCAGTTTTGCATGCAATGAATCAATTGAGAAAAAAATCTTCATGCTCTGATGAACTCTCTTAAGACGTATAATTCGGAGTGTGTCTATTAATGTAATGCAATAATGCACATAATACACTTTGTGAAGGTCGGAGAGAGAGAGAGAGAGAGAGAGAAAGGCAGGAAGCCGCACCGCGGGGTCGTTGAGGGGGGTGTGAGGGTGGGGGGGTGATGCCTACAACCCGGGGCGCCCCGCCGATTCATGGTGCAGATCTGCGATGGGCGGCCATTAGCTGCTTTTCAGCGCCAACAATAAAGCCTCCAGCCTTTGATTTCGATCCTCCCCTCCCCTCTCCTCCCTCCCTCCACCCGAAACAAACACCAGCCACTGATTTTCCTGTTAAGCACATCCCAAAGAAGAAGGAATCTTCCACATGAAGGGGTGCCAAAACTTCAGTGTGCACAGGTACACTCTACATCAGGCTACCCTGATTTTTATGTTTGTATTCCCACAACACAGCCAGATCAAATCATATCCCCAACACCACCAACCAACCAATCCACCCCCTGCCTTCAAACAACCTCCAGCAAACCAAGAGCAAGTACTGCTTCGACGTCTCCTGCTCGGAAAGCTGTGGAAAGAGCACCCGGGAGGCCTCCCAGGGCCAGTCAAAGATTCAAAAGACATCAAACCACTGCTGCAGGCATTGTAATGGCCCATGGACTTGGGAGGTGAATTGTCATGCAAAGTGCAGACAGCGGAGGAGAAAGTGGTGCAAGAGGAGTTTCAGAAGGCCATCAACAAGCACAAGAAGCACCCAGGGCTCCAGCAAGGGGGTGACTGAGGATTAGACCTCCAAAGCATCCAGATGGCTTTTTTTTAACCTCTTCAGATCTCATCTTTTAAAACCCTCTTTGAAAAGTCAAAAGAGTTTTCTGGTCAACCACATCACAGAGGTTTCACAATAACATGCAGTGGAATGGTGCAAGGTTACAGTGAGGGTTGCTTCTTCTTTTAGCGTGGTCACAGAACATTACATCAACTTGCTTAAAAAAAACAACAACAGCCAAACATGTACTGAAACTGAAGAGAGATTTGAGTAAACATCTGGGCTGGATGTAGTGCTGATCTGGCAGTTTCTGTGTGGGGCTCACTGGAACATGACATGATAAGGGGATAGAAAGAAATAAACACTCGGTTTGTTATTAACAGACTAATAGGTTGATGCAACTGAAAGTCAGGGTGTCTTAATCGGAACGGTGTTGAAATCATACTCGTGGGACATTTATGAGTAGTTAGAAAAATCATAATGAAGTTTGTCAATTATTCTTTTCCCTACAGAAATACCTTGCTTCCATCTGCAAATATTACTGATCTGAAATAATAATAATAAAAATAATATTTTTCAAATCCACTGTTAGAAAGCAACATGTAGCTAATATCTTATAATAATAACTAATAAAAATTATAAAAATAATAAAAATAATTTTTATCCACATAGCAGAATCATTATTCATTAATCAATAAACCCCAAACAAAAAATGCTGGCTAAAATATCTTTACTTAAAATGTCTGAAATGATTAAATACAGTTCTATAATTTTTTTAAACAATTTTTGAGTTTTTTTACTTTATTTTTTAACCTATTTACTATTATTATTATTATTATTATTATTAAAACATTTTTGGCTACACAGCTCTGTCTGATCTTGCTCTGACTGCACCACAGTGGAGGCTCCTGATATGACCACTGTGATGGTCTTTTGATAGCTTTGACACCCAGCTGATGACCACCGTCCCTCTCTCCCCACATATCTTGATAGGGTGGCCTACGGCTGCCTTCCTTACCATTCACACTAACAATGGCCTTTAATGGCTCCCCTGACGATGCACTGACTCTGAACCACACCTTAAGAGGCCCTTAAGTGGCCCATCGCAACTTGGCAGCGGGGGAGGCCGCACTCATGATGGCTGTGGAGTAGAAACGGAGAAACTTAGCGATTTCACCCAAAGTTGTATGTATTATCATTGCTGAGTTCAAAATCATGCTTCATCCTACCTTTCTCCTGAAGTTTCCACCCCTAATGGTCTCTGTGTGGGAAAACATTAAATGTACTTGCATTACAATGTATAATAATAAAAGCGAAGAAAAAAACCCTTTTGGTCTCAGAACAGAACAGAAAGACTTCAGTATATGATGTGTGATTTATGAAAAACATGATAATCCTATGAAAAGCTGCCAAGAGACATTTGAACGATACACAACACGGTTTGAGGGTCAAGCATGGGCAGGTTACTATTTTTTTAAATTCATCCTATGTTTAAATGCCTTGTTGGTTAAAATAAAAGTTTTTTTCCGTTTTGTTCTGAGGGTATTCAGACTTCTGTGTTCAGCGTTTACTCTGCAGTAATGACTGTGAATGTGCAAACTACTTCTTTGCCCAGGAAGTATCTTGACTCACAAATCCTTTAGGCAAAGACCTCAAACCCATGACATATGTAAGAAATAAACTATTATACTTGCACATGTTCTTGTATCACAAAAATAATCCATGACCGGATGATATGTTACTATCCTGAAATAGTTTATTACTCTCACACCATGGTAATTTTCCAGCAAAGGCATTTTAAAAATGTAATACTGAACACATAACCATTTACAGTTACTTGTTGGGTTGTGAAAGGTCCACAAGACAAGGTCCCACTTTACTACAAATAAGTAGATCCAATACCAGCCTCATTTTCACTCTCTTGTGAAGTCTTGAAGTTAATATATGGAATTAAATGTGTCAAAAGTACTGGAACAAAACTCCATTCTGTGGACTTTCCCATGGTGGAAAACTCACTGCCTGTCAGGAAGTACTAACACTGGAGACTGGAGGCTGGAGGCACTGTAATGGAGTGGGAATAAATGTAGCATCTAAAATGGTCACTTGATTTTTTTTATGTTTCTTTTCTGAAAGCTTTTCTTCATGAAACATTAGTGCAAAAACATCAATTTCTCAAAGTGACTACTGAAGGCATGGGTTTAACAATAAATGTACGTTTTCTGGGTATCTTTTGCTCATGGGCCATACACTGAAAAGTTGCCCTACATCATAAAAGCACTGTTTCATTAAAAAAACAATATATTGCAGGTTGCTAAAAGAAAAAAAAGCATATTGACCTTTTGAAAATATTTTTTAATATTTAATTCTTATACATCATTCTGTTTTGAAAACACATCTCCATCTTCAACGCTCATACGAGCTGATGGTGCAGTTTCCATGTCAGACTTCAACACAGCTTTGGCTTTCAGACAAGTCAAGCAGAACACCTCTTTAACAAGGTTTTAATTTATACTAAAGTGACTTGAGTATGTCATGCCTTGTGTACGTGACGCTTATATATACACACTGTGCTGTGAAAAAGTATATATCCCTTCCTGAAGTCTTCTATTTTTGCATATTTGTCACATTGCTGAATGTTTCAGATCATCAAACTACTTGTAACGTTAGATAAAGATAATCTAAGTAAAGATAAACTGCTGTTTTTAAATGATGATTTCAGATATTGAGGGAAAATATGCTCTTCAGCCCTACCTGGCCCTATGTGAAAAACTAACAGCCCCATTAGCTACTACATTAAGCAGTTAACCAAAGTCAACTGACTATTGGGTTTAATTTCACTATATTCATTTCACAGATCTGGTGAATCTAAACATCATATAAACAGCACCTGCCTAGCAATGTGAAGGAGGCTAAAAGGTCTCAAAAAGCAGGATATCATCCCACAATCTAAAGAGATTCGAATACTGATGTGAAAGTCACTGAAATCTACCAGTCTGGAAAGGATTACAAAGCCATATCTAAAGCTCTGAGACTCAAGTGAACTACAGAGCCTCCAGACATTATATAAATACAGAAAATCAAATAGAGACAACTTGGAACAGTGCCGAGCCTTCCCAGGAGTGGCTGGCTTACCAAAGTTTCACTAAGAACCCAGAACATCTAAATCTCTGCAGGCCTCACTTGCCTCAGTTACGGTTAATGTACACGATTCCACAATAAGAAAGACATGGAGCAAATATGGCATCCATGTAAGAGTTGCAAGGCGAAAAACACTGCTGACCAAAAAGAACACAAAGACTCAGACATCTAGATGACCCAAAAGACATTTGGTAAAGGGTTGCATTACATCTGGGTTAAAGCAAACACTGGATTCTACCATAAGAACATCATACCAACAGTCAAACATGGTGGCGGTAGTGTGATGTTCTGGGGCCGCTTTGCTTCTGCAGGACCTGGACGACTTGCCATAATTGACAGAACTATAAATTCTGTTTTCTGTTAGAAATTCCCAAAGGAGAACTTTCAGCCATCAGTTTGTGACCTAAAGCTCAAGAGCAGTTGGGTTCTACAGCAGAACAATGATCTGAAGTACACAAGCAAGTCCACCTCTGAACGGGTAAAAGTCCTGACTTGAATCCCGTTGAGACGCTGTGGCAAGACCTTAGATGGGCAGTTCATGCTCAAAAAGCCTCCAGTGTAGCCGAATTAAAACAATTCTCTAACGAAGAGTGAGACAAAATTTCTCCACAGAGAGGTCAAAGACTCATCACAACTCAACTTAACAAACATTTGTTACTGCCAGGGGTGGCACAAGCGGTTATAATGATCATTTAAAAGCTGCATTTTGTGTTTACACGTTTTGTCTTTATCTTATAGTAAAACTAGATGATCTGGATGATCTGAAACATTTAAATGAGGGAAAAGTTGTAGCAATTGGGAAGGGGGCAAATACTTTTTTTTACTGCACTATACACAAAAAGTTCATTATTCTATCCGGATAGAATCTTGCATGCCAAGAGCCAAAAGTGGCAAGTCTAAAAGGGAGAGGTAGACAAAAACAGGACAACAGCTATGGAGAAAAACATGTCCAAGAAAAGAGCACTAGAGAACCGTAGAAAATGGATGTGAATATTACAGAGTGGCATTTTTATCTAAAAATCTGAGCAAATCATTGGCAAAGGTTATATTAATAATAATAATAATAATAAAAAAACAAACAAACGTAGAGTATTTGTGTTAAACACATATTCCTTCAAAAGATTTCTGAAGCAGCTTCCCGACAGACACGAGTTACACTGAAAAAGGCTTGTTACCTAATCTCAAAGCTACACAAACATGAAAAAGGGATGACTGACCGACTGAAAAGCAGAGTGTGATGAGGAGCCCTGTGGAGTTAAAGTTTTGTAGGCTGTCTGGGTGCACGGTGTTCACTAACACAGAGTGCATTAAAGGGACAGTTCATTTTCAACCTTTGCTTTTATTTTCATCCAGTCTTCATCCTTATTTTTCTGGTTTCGGGTTCTTTTTTTTTTTTGTTCGGAGGAGATGCTCTTATATGCAGTAAAGATGTGCGGGTGTATTGGTGATATACTCTTGAGTGGAAATGAAGTGTTAAAGTGTTTGTAGGTCTGTGTGAGCATCCACGTCACTTGTGGTTCCTTCCGTTCTGTAAAGCCGAGTCATCAAACAGTGGATTCTTCACTTCCATCTCTCCAGTCTGGAGAACACAGTTAAGCATCATCATCATCATCATCATCATTATTATTATTATTATTACACTAAAAATTAAATCATGGTCATATAAACAATATGCTATGAAAAGCTGCCAAGAAATGTAGTAATGACACTTGGGTTACAACTAAACTAAAATAATAATAATAATAATAATAATAATAATAATAATAATAATAATAAAAGAAAAGGTCAGGTTATTCAGTGCATGTATTTATGGCAATCTGTGTATTTCCACATACATGCACATGTGCATAAACTTGTGGTTAATAGCTGCTGCTGAGTCGGTTCTCAAGGCAGTAATGCTTTCAGCCACAAGACAAAAAGGAACTTGACATCACTACTGGGAAAAAACACTGCCGTGTCATTGGCATTGCAACACACCAGTGTTTTTTCTCAATAGTGATGTCAAGTTCCTTTTTGTCTTTTGCCTGAAAGCATTACAGCTTTCAGAGCTGCCTAACCGCCCTAAAAACATTTAATTCTCATTACTTCTTGGTACAGACCTTATAATTATCATATCATTATATTTTGCAGTACACAAGTACACCAATGTTCCTTGTTTTTGCACTAAACTGGTAATTTGGTAGATACGACCTGCATTTTGTTGCCTTGTACTTGTACTGAGCAATGACAATGAAGCTGAATCTATCTATCCATCCATCCATCCATCCATTAATCTACAAATACAGTGCCAGGACAAAGTATTTATCTCCTTCCCAATTACTTCCATTTCTGCTAATTTGTCATAATGAAATGTTTCAGACCATCCAAGATTTTAATACTGGCCCACTGTTCTCTGCAGAATTGTTTTATTTCGGCTACACTGGATGGTTTGTGCGCCGATTAAGGTCTTTCCACAACATCTCAATGGCATTCGAGTCAGAACTTTGACTCGGCCCCTCCAAAACCATCATTTTGTCTCTTCTGATCCATACAGAGGCAGACTTGCTTGTGTTCTTCAGATCATTGTCCTGCTGTAGAACCCAACTCTGCTTGAACATTAGGTCACAAACTGGACATTCTCCTTCAGGATTTTCTGATAGAGAGTAGAATTCATGGTTCCATCAATTATGACAAGTCGTCCAGTTCCTGCAGAAGCAAAGCAGCCCCAGAACATCACACTACCACCACCATGTTAGACTGTAGGTATGGTGTTCTTATGGTGGAAGGCAGTGTTAGCTTTACACCAGATATAACAGAAGCCATGTCTTCCAAAAAGGTCCATTTTTGACTCACCAGTCCACAGAATATTATCCCAGAAGTCTTGTTGGGCATCTAGATGTCTTTTGGTGGATGTGAGACGAGCCTTTGTGTTCTTTTTGGTCAGCAGTGTTTTGAGCCTTGCAGTGCTGCCATGAAGGCCATTTTCACCTTGTGTATTTCTTACTGTGGAATCGTGTACATTGATTGAACTGAGGTAAGTGAGGCCTGTAGGGTTTTACATGTGTACATGTTCATCTGGGTTGTTTTGTGACCACCTGGATGAGTTATTGATGGGCTCTGGGTCATACTGTAAGGGTTCACCACTGTTCAAACTTGTCTCCATTTGTGGATAACGACTCTCTCTGTGGTTCACTGGAGTCCCAGAGCCTCAGCAATGGCTTTGTAACACTTTCCAGAGACTGGTAGATTTCAGTGACTTTGTTTCACATAAGTATTCAAATCTCTTTAGCATGTGGCTTCATGTGCTGCTTTTTGAGACATTCTATCCTGCTTCACATTGCCAGACAGGTTCTACTTAAGTCATGTTTAGATTCAACAGGTCTGGCAGTAATCATGCCTGGGTGTGGCTAGTGAAATTAAACCCAACAGTCAGTAGAATTTAGAATTACTGGTTGATTTGGTAGCTGAGGGGGCAATTACTTTTTCACATGGATGATATAGATTTTGAATAAATCTTTTTTTTCAGTAAATGGAAATCATTTAAAAGGTGCATTTTGTGTTTACTTGTGTTGTCATTATGTTATATGAGTCTGACGATACAAAACATTTAAATGTGTCATAGAAGAAATTGGGAAGGGGGCAAATACTTTGTCATGGCACCATACATTGCCAAAAGCATACTGTAATATGTGTCAGATAGAAAAGGAGGTGTCAGGACACTTCAGTAAAGAGTGAACTGAGAAATGTGAGCGAGAGTTTCTGCCCACAGTCATGCATAGCTAAAAGCTTACCGGTGCAAGTCCAGGACACTCGTATACAGTGAAGTCACCTTCTTCGGTTTCATCATCTGACGTAACTCCCGGTTCAGAGACTTTAGGTTCGACTTTGTGTCTGGATAGTAGTACAAACAGAAAGAAAAATGTGTGCAATGGCTATAAAAGAATAAAACAGGAGTTTAGATCGATGCTGTCTGGTTTCTGCAGAATTGCAAAAACACAGTAAGACTGAATCTGATTCACTGTATATGCCAATGACATAACATCACAGCACAGCATTACATATACCATATAAGTGACAAAGTGAGACATATGTCACTTGTGCTTGCACACAGTGAAATGCAACCTCTGCATTTAACCCATCCGTGCAGTGAGACACACTAGTGAGCA
>JAOVYV010000019.1:3605136-3621157 GCA_025674545.1 Hassar affinis
ATAAAGCAAGTAATTCCTCTAATTAACCCTGATAAGGCACAGCTGAAAACCATTTCAGGTGACTACCTCTTGAAGCTCATTGAGAGAAATCCAACAGTGTGCAAAGCAGGAATCAGAGCAATGGGTGGCTATTTTGAAGAAACTAGAATATAAAACATGTTTTCAGTTATTTCACCTTTTTTTGCCAAGTACGTAACTCTACATGTTCATTCATAGTTTTGATGCCTTCAGTGATAATCTACAATGTAAATGGTCATGAAAATAAAGAACATGCATTGAATGAGAAGGTGTGTCCAAACTTTTGGCCTGTACTGTAGTACAGTATTTCTGGGCTTCTTTGCCCATACTGGTAGCAATATTCCATCTTACACTACCTCAGTTTGCAAAGCATTCTGGGAATTTTTTTCTACTACTCCGTTTGGAGTCAGTATCTGAAAACGCTCCACTTGGAGGGCAATTTGAAGGGCTAAATGACCCCTACACCTCCATCCATCACTCTCCCCTATGCGAGAGCATGCAAAATGGAGGAGTAGGGCCAAGGGGGGTATTGGCATTGGCCCATAAGATTAAACTTAGCAGAGTGAAAAGTGGTTGTGGGAATTACGTTATCTGCCAGACTTCGCAATAGATTTGGTGGCAATTTGAAGCAGTCATTTGGATTGGTCGATTTACCACATCACATCTAATTTACATATAATTGAGAAAATTCAAACGTCATTTGTCATGCTCTGTCTCTTGCCACTGAAATCATGCCTCTGTGTTGCACATGGACATAGAAAATATATGGCTGCCTCATTTTGTTGCATTCTACTTAATTTTCCTTTCTTCCATTTCAAGTTTTACAGATCTTGGGTTCATAATAATACTGACAGGGTTGTTTCTATGTTTACATTTTGAATCTTTATCCACCTCATGCAATAACTTTCAAATGGTTAGTAGAACCACACATTACCTTTAGTGCGTGATTCGAGGCTGGCCTGGACATGGTCTTGCGTGCTCTGTGTACTGTCACACGTGGAGGCATGTTTGTAACAGTGCCATTTTTAGTCTCATTTTCCAAGCCCCCCTCTGCCAGACCAGGCCCTGTGCTTGTGTTAGTCCTTAAAGCTCCCTGGCCCTGGGTTTGGGAAGTAGCTGAAAGAGGGAGTGTTTTAGTTGCGTACCCTAAGGATGAAGTTCCCTTAGAGGACCAGTTAGTCCTGTGCTGGGGAGCCAGCGAGTTGTCCTCGGCCTTACTGAGAATATATCCATTACTGCCAACTGTAGAGCCATGAGGAGGATCACTGTCTGACAGTCCATTCTCCATGGCATGCAGCTGGGTGGATGACCTTTGGACATCAAGGTCCTGCTGAGCTTTGTCAGTTTCTGTGCTCTTAAAGGTCCCATTCAGCTCTTCTGCTGTTTTGGAAGGTTCTACTTGCCTGATTGAGGGCTCCTCAAGTCCTACAAATACAAACAGTATGTTGATGATGGATAGAAAGCAAAAATATGAATCAAATAATAATGACATTTATAGAGTTATATAGATGGATATTAAAATAAAAAATGAAGTTACCTTCTTCTGCAGCATTGTGTGAGTCTTTCATACTCTCAGTCTTCATTGGTTCTATCTTCCCTGTGATCCCTTTGACCAAACCAGCAGGCTGGAAAAACAACATAATTACAATGAACAATGGCACAAGACTAACAAAATGTACTCAATTACCTTTAAAACAAGGCCTGCTGTATCTGCAGTGATTTGTAGGTTCTAATAGCCTACTTGGTATCAAATGCAACCATTATGCCACAGGACAATTTGCTGCAAATTTCAATGAAAGATGCCTCCCACCCCCCTTTCACAAGCATAAAAAACACAGCCACTAGCTCATCCTTTGGGAATGCATCACAACAACACAACACCACAGCAGGGGCTTTGATTGGCTGGCAAAGACTCCATTGGAATACTGAATCATTTTACAGCTGGGTTAATAAGAAATATACTGAGTGCAAATGATCATGAGAGATTTGTACTGCTCAAGAGAATTACTCAAGAACATCAGTCCTAATTCCATGCAACATAGTGGAAAAAAACAGGACAAAGATATTTCGTGGATGCATGATTAGCCGTGTTTCACTTGTGTTTCCTACTGAAAGATGAGCAAACAGAAAGTGAAGACATGCTGCTAAAACTAGATCTCCTCAGAACCACCATTAATGCCCATCAACTTTTCCTCACTTTCATCCTACCTTCCTCACACACGGTTTTCGTTGCCCTTACTGTATTGAATAATTGTATTTGGCCTCTGGCCCAGTTACTGTAGTCCCAGCTGCTCAGCCAACCCTGCACTAAGGAAGTGCTCCACTCCAGAGCTAGTTTGGTTCCTGCCCAAAGTTCTGAACGCACAAATGACGAAACCTGCACTACTACAACAAATAGCTCACATGCAATCACATGCAGCGTGCAAGGCCTTTGACCAGAAAATCTGCTCTTCCCAGTCAATGAGCTCTGACTCAAGTCAAAAATCATGTAAAAAAAAAAAAAAAAAAGCAAAGAGCAGTGAACTGCTTGATGCCTCTGTGTGAATATCCCTCAACAAAGACAAATGCCACAGATATCCCTTAACAAAGATCTAATTAACCCAAACAATGTCCTGCTGGGATGCATTGACGCTGAACTTGCCTTGCCCAAACAATTAAAAAAAAAAAAGACGACATCTAATGCACAAGAGGCAAAGCAGTCTGGTGTGTCATGGCTCAGAAATGATTTCTGCCATAGCCAGTCTGCTCAACACAGAGCAGGACGTGTTCTCTTTAGGATGGCAGTCAAAATGGCACAAGCATATCTTTACTCTCTGAGTTCACTGATCAATCCTGGACCATTGAGGAAAGAGGGAATGCATGGCCTCTGCAACAGAAACAAACAAGTCAACATTAACAAGATCAGTAATGAGCAAAAATCTAAAGAAAACCTGAGAAACACTAAGCAAGTGCTAAACCTGCTGTCTTTTGAGAAGGACAGAAGTAGGCAAGTAGCTCCATCTACTGAGGCAACTGCAAAGCAACTAGAGTTATACAAGCACTCATAGCACACTCTCACTCACTCACTTCCCAGCCTTCAACATCTTCTGTAGTGATTTTCAGTAGCCATGCTCAAAGGAAGGAGGTCAGAAGGTGCAGTAATTACAGCAAAATCCAGGCTCTTCCCCTGGCTGCCCCTCCCCCAGCCATGCCTTTGCTCACCAGAACCTCCTCATCTGATTGGCAGCCACGCTGGCTGCCTTCCACAGGACACAGAAAATGGCTGCCGTTCGTTGGAGCAGCTCTCTCAACAAAGGTCGGTCCTTCTTTCTCTTTCCCTCTCTCACCACAAGGGGAGCCACTTCATAATAAGAGTCCCCCTACACCTAACCAACCCTGACAAGGTCTGGACCATCAAAACCAAAAATGACAACGTGAGAAGCCATCAAAGTGAACCACTGGCCATTTCTGAGCAAAGGGTGCATCACTTACTTCACAAGCAATCTCTCGTTTAGCAAACTCTAGCTTCCACTGTAGTCTTCATGCCCTTCCTGTGAACATGGATACACCATGTTGTTTTTCCACAAAATCCCAAATGTTGGTAAAGGTTTGTTTGTTTTTTTGATAAGTCAGTCTTTCTCGTTTTTTTCTTTAAGCTAAGGTATTGCTTTCACCAAAGGCCTGATGAATTAGCTCATATCAGAAAATATATGCACAGATCCTTAAAGGCAGATCTGGTACCTTCATATCATACTATTGATAGGCAAAACATCAGAATTATTCCAGCAACCTTGTAAGCTTCCCATCCTCCAATGTACATTCTGTACATGCAAAAACCTGCATTGGTCCTATTCAAAGTCAAAGCAGCCAAAACATCCATTTTAAATCATAATTCTTTTCAGATACTGCATTAGTTTAACCTGTAGAGGTGGGGTATCTCTGGGATTTTAGTCCCTTCAAAATCAGTCATGTTACATTTTATGGAAAAATTACACCATAATTACCAAAATTACCTTCAATAAAATGAACAATAGAAGTAACCCTGGAGAATAGCCTTCATATCCTGTCTGATCTGACATTTGGATAGAGATTCCAGTTTATCCAGTGCAAAAAGAGAATGTTTGCCCTTTTCTAGTTCTGACAGTCCTGGGCATGGGAGGCACTCTTTTCTATTGTCTCTATCCAATCCCATTGCTGTCTGAATTTTAAATATAGAACAATAAAACATGGATGACGTTCTAGGGCTTTTGGATAAGATCAAGAACACCTTGCACAGCTGTAAGACTTCCATCAAGCACTTACAACAAAGTTATTAAATAAAGGTGTAAGAAATACGCATTGGAATTAATGTTTAGAAAGTGCTGATCCTGTGTGAATCAGTCATAACCATTACAGCTATTACTTAAGGAATCGTATAATGAATTGACTCGATTTCACTAAAACTGACTACTACTCTGAGACTGCTCTGAGGCTTCTGAAATAAAATCAGTCTTGAAGATGATAATGACATTTTCAAGCAGAGAGCTAGCCCAACATGACCACACCGAGCACTGAGCCAGCCATAACATGAATGCTGTTTGGGTGAAACAAACCTGTAGATTGTACACTAGTCAGAAGTTCAAAGACATATAGGGACTACAAAGAAACTAGTGGTGGCACCTCCACACTTTAGTCCCATAATATATGCTAATCCTGATGTTTGCTCCATTTTTGGACCAACAGCCTGTTGTACTGAAACTTTATCCATTGGCATTTCAGGTATGGCAGGCTCAAACCTGACTGTAACGCCACATCAATTTCCTTATCAGCACATTCCTATTGCTTATAATGTAACATCAGTGCAGCTCTACATCTGCTCTCATCTCAGTTTCAAAAGAGAAGACCCCAACCCAACACCTCGATACATTAGAGATGAACTTTTCTCTCCCCAACCTAACAACTGACTAACGTAGTTTCATTTAGGCAATCTCTGCATTATATTTCATATATTTCAGAAGTAAGAGAGGAAAAGCTTGGCCCTGTTGTACCAATGTCTGAAAAACATTGCCTTGAAGTAGTGCTGTTCTTCTTCCCAAGCCCGCCCCCTAGAGGCCAAAGAGAGTTCTTTTTCAACAGAGGACAGGAGAAAGAAGGAAGGGCCTGTGCTCCCAACCGCCATTTTGTAACCAGATTGTTTACTGATACAGCAGGACACAGTGGATTTTTTTCTATGGTAGAAGGAACGTGTGGGTAGGATTTGTGCAAATGGAGGATCATCCATCAATCCCCATAGTCCCATAGACTCCCCGTAGTGTCAAAAATGGTTTTGGAAAAGAAAAAAAATAAGCATACAATTTTTATCTATAGAAAGCTTAATAATACAGATTAGGAACTAATCCACATACGGGAATATCTGAGATGCCTGTTTGGTATTACCATTACTCTTCACCTGATGGATGAGTGAATTTGCCATGTTGCTGCAGCTCCAAAAATAAATGGCATAAAACATAACTGATCAGGTTTCAAATGCTTGGGCAAATATGAAAAGCTATTTTTAATCTATATTAAACAACATTTTTCATAAACTCCCTTGGAAAAAATATGAATCGATCCAAAAACCTTCAGCAGACTCACAAAAAAATAAAGATTTGTTTGGTTTGGTCATTTTTCAAACGATCAGAAAGAGATATCCACTTCTATATCGCCACAATGATAAAGAATGACGAGTTACTCAAAGCAAAGCAAGGCAATCACGTGAGACATGCAGTAATCTCAACATGAACACTCTGGTGCCATAAAAAGAAGGCCACATTTGCAACAAAGACATGTCTTCAGAACTGATGCAAAATAACCTTCACCACCGTCTATGACACCTGGGGCTCTGCATTCTTTACTCATCTCAATGGTTCCTCAAACAAAGAGCAGGACACTGGGCAGACTGGCAGACATCAGGATACTCCTCAGCAGGGGCAAAGCCCGTTTGTGCTCTTTCTTTTGCAAGCAGTCTTAAAAAAAAAACAAAAAAAACAAGTAACTCCAATAAACCACCAACAAAAAAAAAAAATCAAATGAATTTTTTGTGTTGCCATCCTTTCAGCCTGGCCTGGCAAGCTCAACAGGCCCAAACCTGCACAAATCAATCATCAGCAAACAGCATGGCATATCTGCAACCACTTCTCTCCTCTTATCCAACATTCTTGTGGTAATCATGAGTCACAGAGGGAAAAAGGACCACAGGAAATAACAAAGCAGAACGTTCTCAAGCAATGATTGAAAGACAGCATGCATTTTAAACAAAGAGGTTGTCTTCCAAGAATTCAGAGATGAGACCAGTCGTCATCTTTGCCTCCCACTGACAACAGAACCTAATACAAAACCTAATTAAGCAATCCATAAACCAGACTGTGATAATCCAGCTGGGTTCTCCCTTCCCAAGTTCCCAAGCCACCAACATTTAAGCCACAGCATCTGACTGCTCAAACAGCACTGTACCAGAATTAAAGGCAACTACATTTAGCTTCAAGCTCTGAGAGCCATTGGTAAGAGAGACCTAGTGGTCTGTACTTCAATCCATGGACCAGACCAGTGCATGACTTAATCTGAAGGTTGCCACAAGAGAACTCCCCCTCTAGCTAGCACTCTCAATGGTCTAAAAGTGAATGGTGGGATAAAAGGCAGATGGTGGTAAAAAGCACAGCCTAAAACCAACAAATACTCAGAGCCAGCAAGGAAGGAGGCTTGAGGTCTTGCTCCTTTGCCAAGGGTCCTCTTCCAGCAGCATCATACCTGCTTTCTATCGAGGGCCTCCATTAAGGCTGAGCGAGAGCTTCGAACAGATTGTTCTTTTTTTCCCCCCACCTCCTCCTGTATGCAGACATTCACCCAGCTTGCTAGTCATGTGACCTATCAGCTCCCTCTGTTGGCCAGTTGTTGCTAAAGCTCCAACCGAGCATGCTCAGTCAGTTCAAATTTCAATGTTTATTTAATTCTTCTTAAAGGAGGTCACCAATGAAAGCAAGCTGCCATTTTGTTTTGCTGGCAAAAAAATATGTAGCAGATGTATGAGGAGGCAAAAGGAAGGAGGCATGGTGTCCAACAGCAGCAAGCAGAACCAAGAGTGTGAACTATCTTTAATCTCATCTGGGCTACCCAGAGATCTTTATGTCTGCTGAGCCTGAGGAGAGCAGGGCTGTCATGAGAGACTTGTGCTCAAGGCCAAAACAGAAAATGATTTTAACATTGACATGGGTGAAAAATGGGAGCTACTAAAAGACTGAATAATCTGACTAAACCAAGCATTCGGCTTCTACACAGCCAACAGGAATCATTCTGTATCACTGGACCAGCATTAACTAAATGCAACCTCTTGATTAGTATTATTTCCACCCAATTGTATTAAACTGAAAAAAAAAACACCTCACATATATGAGCATTTTATTAGCTTTCCTTTTCTAAGTGTATGGTAAAGCAGGTTTAACTTCAAGGCAAACAGACTAGTGGTTCTAGGTTTCTGACTTGGTACAGTGCCTTCTTCTAATCCTGCTTATTATTATCAAAATTCACAAAACATCCTCTTCTTCCAAAACCATTTTACAATCCATAAAAAAAATAATTTTCTAATTAAAATGATGATTAAAAAGCCTCAAAACATTATAATCATGCAGGCCACAATCATTCTAAGTCATCAGTAGTCTACCAACTGGTTTGTTTTTCCCCCTCAATGACTATCACTATCACAATCCCTAGATGACTAAGCTCACCAATGGAGCATGCTCAGGAGTCCCCCCCCCACCCCCCACCCATCCCATTAGCCATTTTGAATTCACGTCAGATTTTCAGGCAAAGCGCTACTCTGAATCAGAGCCTCTAGCCTTCATGAGGTGTTTCATTACATGCAAACCGTAGCTTCACGTTTATCTGAAGAAGAAAAAAAAAGCTTCAGAATCTTCAGTTTCATGCCTACCCTTCCATCCAGAAATCCTTCTGCTTGACTGCTTGCTGTACGGCAAGAGACAGACACAGAGCCACAAAGGGATACAGCAGGGGAGAGCAACTGAGAGAACTAACAGAAAAAAGGAGAAACAGCGCTCTACACCTCAATAAGCCTTTTCCAATAAAGGAACCACAGCAAAGCAGCAATGTACAACACACAACACCCAAGTTACAAACATGAAAACGGACCTGCCCATGCATGGGCAGTTGAGCCAAAGCCCTTATTAGCATAACCTTCAACTCTGAGCTTCAAGTTCACTGAATCTCCAATTCAAGAGGCTGCACAAAGGCAGGGATCATACTCTAGCTATAATATAATCAGCAACCATTTATCACTGGGGTAGGGAAAAAACCACTAGCTTTAGTAGACTACCCATCTGTCTAACCAAGTCTTGAGATAGTATTTGAACAAATGTCTTAATGAACAACAATGGCATTGTGAACAAGCCTCTTTTTCCAATCCACACCAGGATTAAAAGCCTGCCCAGGGAAAACAAATGCCACCTTTTTCTTCCTCAGAGCTGCAGAAAATGCAGCCATGCCTGGAAAATATCTGAGTCTTTGATCTACAGATCTCACAACTGACATGGAAACTACACCTCTGCTCAAGACAAGAGCAAAAATTCTTGTTCCTTTTCAGACAGGGTCACAGGAAGTACAAGAGAATATCTGGTAGAGCCGGCAAAGAGCCTCTGTTCAACAACTGTTAGGAAGGCCTTCTGATCAGCTTCTGTGCCCATCCACACACCACCTGACAAGTTATCTGTAATTGAATAGAAATCCACAACCACAATGAAAAATGAGAAATTGCATTAAAAAAAAGACAGACAGAGAAAAAGCAACCCAAGATAGACCTTGGCCTATTTTTTTTTTTCGGGAATCAAATAAATGATCAGCAGTATATCTGGCAATGGCTTTCCCAAAAGAGAGGCAGCAAAATAGAGACATTAATAATCCTGCTATTTTATGTTGAGCTCTCCAGCAACATGGCAGTACCTGGCATAGCCTGTGGGTCTCCACTGATGGGGGAAGAGGAGGAAGAGGGCGAGAGTAAAGCTCCACTGACTAAAGTCTAGCTTCCCACACAAGCACCGTCCCTTCTCAGGTCACATGACCAACTCTCTGTAGAAAGCATTGACATGGCGCTCTCTGGGCATGCTCAGTTGGAGCTTTGCTGGTCTTCACGAAGAAGGAACAGCAGGAAAAAAGCACAACACTGCAGCCATTTTCATGGAATGTTGTGTGGATCCAGTGGTGGTGGTAACAGAATGCATGCTGAATTCGATCTCAGACTTTAGGAAGAGTGGAAAAAATGTTTGTGAACATCTATTTCATGGTTAAAATGGAAAGAGGCCCAGCATACCAAAGAAAGATTCATGTCTGTGTTAAGCATGGGGTAGTGCAGAAGCACCAGGGCTGGCTTCAGACCAAGTTTCTATTGTAAAAAAAAATGCAATTCTCTTTTGGTAACAGTCAAAACATGACATGCACAAGTTTTGTGTGCTATGATAAATAAGTATTTTGTATAGGCCCAACTGTTCTCTAAAAAGCATTATAAAATAATAGCTTTTATTGTTATACCAGTATGCAATCCTGTTTATTTTAAATACACAGACAACTGAAATCATTGTGCTGCCATTTATTGTCACTTCCCACAGCACACAAAATAAGAGACCTTATTAGATAAGGAATGGGAATAAATACAATTTTTAGACTTGTAAGCCAGAGCATTGAGTTCTTATAAATGGAGCTGAGAAGTAGATCTCTATATTAGACATGCTTAAAATGAGATATTTCTTATAAATGTTGTTATAAATCTGTATTTTATCATTTGACAAATAAACACCAATAAACCATTACCTTTGTCAACCATTTGTTTATTATCTCAGCTACATTCAGCTTAGCAACATGGAAGATCGTGAACACAAAAGCTAGTTTCCTAGCCGGAAGGCTCTTTCTCTTAAATTTATATTAGATTCCTAAATACACAGAATTTAAAACAAACTGCATATAAGCATTTCAGAATGAAAACCAAAATAAGACTAGTGAGAAACTATCAACTGTACACAAGTGTCAACAAATACTGAATATAGCAGCCCACATCCTCAACAGGAAAGGAAGGTGTAAATCTTATTCAGGTTCCATGCTGAACAAAGTTCTGCTTATGACATTTAAGGCTTTAAAATGTTTTGTTCTGGCATCTCTTGCTAATCTCCTTAAGCAATATAACCCAACCATTTAGCTTAGCAGGCCTATGGCAGGCCTACCGTTAATAGTAATAATCTAATAATATACACTGACGTACCAGAAAAACTGGTACTGGAGCCTATGGAGAATACATAGCAACACCACCAATGTACATCATTGGTTGCATCCACCAGTGCGTATATAAAGCGTATATAAATTCCACATCCATGGAAGCTTCCAGATCCGTTCCTGCTGTGAGAATCGCAAGTTATCACGATTTTCAACACATTTAATAGTTGCGAGATGGGTCACAGCATTGCTGTAAAAAGACTTGCGAACGTGACAAGTGTCCACTGGCAAGAACCGTTTCACACGATAGGTATGCAACACTGCCTCAAGTAACATCGGAATGTAATACTGGGGCCTCAACAAACATCAGCATGAGGACTGTGCAACGTTCCCTCCAAGATCCCGTGGGGGACCTACCAAGTATTAACGGCTATACCACTTTTGCTGACATCTCCCTATTAAGACATTTCCACTAAAAACTATGCATAATTTGTTACTTGTCTTGATTGCAAAAATTGTTAAGATTATAATCTAAACAAAGAAGAGCACTTGTACAGACGACAATGGATCAAAGATAAAATTTTAATTTTTTTAAATTAAATTAGCTAATAAAAATACACTACAAGATAACAAGAAATGTAGTCAACTGAAAAAAGAACTTTAATGATAGCTTTAGTGATTATTTCCCCACCCACTTTAGCATGGAAATACATCAGCGGAGTGAAGAAATGATGACATAAGTAAATTAGGTAATGTATATTGAGACTAGCCAGAATTGTCAGGGCTCTTTCGATATTAGCATTTATAGCCTGCATGAAGCGAGGCCGTTAGCTTCACACATGTAATATACACACTACTTTGTAACACTTACTAGAGGAAAAAACAAAAAGCACATTCAGACTTGTGATAGCGTGTCATCTCTAGTTGATACGAATTACAGTGTTGTAATACTGTTGTAATTACTTAAGTGATGTAGCTAAGTTTGAGGAACTGTTAGAGCCAGAATTCACATTTCTGTCATGTGTCAAGTGTTTAACATATCTCTAGTGTTTTCTAGTCTTTCCACAGACATGGTAGTAGAGTTCATTTTTTCCAAAACTCTTTCAGTTTAGGCAACAATAATTTAGGAATCAGCATGTGTAAACATTCCTGTCATGAACGCAAATGTGAAACAATTTTTTTAATTCTTGGGTTTGATAGTACATTGCCTTTGGCTGCTCTCAGAGCTTGAGTAGTTTTTTTTTTGTGCTCAAGTTTCGACACGGGGTGGTTTTGACAGTTTGGGGGCGGGGTCAGGGTCGTTTCTGTCAGCGAATGCTATTGACTGATGTGTCCTGGTTTTGTGACTGACCTCCTACTATGAAAAACATTCTCCAGAAAACCAAGACAGATGACCAAGAGGAACATCAGCAGGTGAGGTACGCAAGAAAAAAAACCTTTGAGTTTTTCAAAGTTATAATAATTTAATAGTCCGGGTTATACTTGTTTTATTAGTTGATTTCTGATTCCCGTTGCTCACTGGCTTTTTCCTCCATCAACAAAAAACGAAGAAGAATGCTGAAGAAGGTCTTAGATTCGCCATCTCAAAACAGTAAAAAGAGTAAAATTACGTTACACTATGCTAAGTTTCTAATCACCGTCTTGGTCCATCTTTTTATATTGAAGCTTTTGGTGGTTACTTGAACGTTAAGTTGAATAATTTAGTTAGCGCAGCACGGTGGCTTGGTAGGCAACACTGTCACCTCACAGCAAGAAGGTCCTGGGCTCGATCCCCAGGTCTGTTCTGTGTGGAGTCTGCATGTCCTCCCTGTGTCCACGTGGGTTTTCTCTGGGTACTCCGGTTTCCTCCCACAGTCCAAAGACATGCAAGTTAGGTGAATTGGATATACAAAAGTCCATACTGTGTTTCCCCAAGCCCGTTTAACAGGAGGGTTGTGGCAGGAACGGCATCCGGGGTAAAACATGTGCCAGATTGCAGTGTGGACTTGATCTGCTGTGGCGACCCCAAGAGGATGGGAGCAGCCAAAAGAAGAAGAAGAAGATAACAGGGTTAGGCAGTTCCAGTCCTGGATTCCTGCAGTTTTGTGCTTTTCCAGGGGTGGGGAGCAGGGGCTGGAGTTTTCCTGTTCGAAAGGGTCTAATGAACCTTTGAAGTTGAATCAGGCATCTTCCATCTTTGTTTTCTGGAGAACTCTTTTTGTATTAGGTGGTCAGTCACAAAACCAGGAGACATCAACCAATAGCATTCGCGGACAGACCCGGCCATGATCCCACCCCCAAACTCAAGCAGAAAAAAGTCACTCGAGTACAGGGTGCAGCTGAAGGGAATGCAAGGACGGTTGGTGCGCAAGTAGTACTATCAAAAAAATTTCGAAAGCAGAAAAGACGACACTAAGCGTACACAGTATTCCTCTTTCTATGCTAACGAGTTTCACACTTGTGCTTCCAAGAGGGATATTCACACATGCGAAGGTTAATACGTTTGGTTTATGTTTTTCATACTGTGTTCTTGCGCCCCCTATTTCAGATGTGGCACCATATAAGACTGGTGTGAACACAACTTTACTACATATTCATAATAAACTGACCAAGTAACGATCTAAACAAAAGCTAACACAGCCTCAAGCATGCATAAACGCATCGTAAGAAAACACAGCCAACCAGACAAACTAGGTCAAAAGTAAACATTCAGAAAGATACCTACAAATCCAATCGTACAACTTTAAGTATTTAGGAGCACTTCATAAAGATAAAGTCAAGTTAAACAGCATTATACAGTCATAACAGTAAAGCTACCTAGCTGCCCTGAAATATCTTAAAATTCTCCAAGCTTACTCCTGTCAAAACCAATTCCTGGTTTGAGAGATTTTTGATTCTTGATCACAATGATGGACAGTTTGCTGGGATTTTTGGCAAACATCTTTGGACCATTCAACTAAACAGAGTTAATCTGGAATATCTGTGATGCATAGGATAATTGACCATATGACCCAACACACACAGCTGAGCAGTTGAGGTTTGGAACAAAACATCGGTTCTTTGGTGGTCCAGTTACCAATAGGTTACTATTTCAGACAAATGATTCAACCATCATAAGAGCCACCAGTCTTCATACATTTGGGAGGTGCCTACAATAATCTACAAATGGCTGACAGTACTGTCTGAAATGGTAGCACATGGTAGCTAACATGAAATTCTTAGCAGTCAGAAGAAAACAGCATAACTGAGATCAACCAGAAAGTACAACAAGAAGTCCTCCAAGACTGAATTTCACAAATTTAGAAGCCAAAGGACACCTAGAAAAAGTTGGCATGAAACCAAAGTAACACCACTTAATTGCAATTGATTGTCTTTCACATGTCATGTCCTTTCCCCTTTAGTGAAAATAGCTTTTGTGCCAGGGGAAATTTATTTGCATTTGGTCTGACCAAAAAATAAAACACATTTCTTGTGACTTTTGTAAAAAATGTAAATCATAAATAAAAAAAAATCATAAATGCTACATTTGAAATGTAGTAGTTGGCAACTCCGGCTGATTAACCAAAAATAATTCCTTCTACAAATGGACTTTCAGTACATTGCAATGATACTACTTGCCTTCCTTATACAGTCAGTCACAAGGTATAATCTTGGTACCGATCGTGGTTGCGATACTGGAATGAAACTCTGGATGAACACTGGATTAGGGTTGACATTTTACGCGCCAATCCATTGTCACATTTGATCCATCTGACAGGATCAGTATCGATTATCACTTCCAATGAAAAGCTTTGCTATCGATATCTTATCCCGCACTCCTTTTGAATCCTCAAATCCGATTGGTCAGAATCTGATTGACAGATTTTCTGTAACAGCAGCTCCTAGAGTACCTCCAGCTGTTATTCAAACAATATCTTTATATTAATGCACTAGTTCTAGTAGACCATCATTATAAGGACTTGTATTGCAGACATTCGACATACCCTAAGGTCGATCAACAGACCAAAATGTGTTACTGTTTAGCAAAGGAAATTGTGTGTCTTACTAGTAAACTAGTGCTGTCAAATTAAAGAATTGACTGTGTTTAAAAAAAATTATGTCACTACAAATTTTAACGCTGATTAAAAATTAGTTAAATCATGTAAACCAACAGTGCCGTCAGTGAACATCTGGAAATTGACCGCTATGTTACTTGTTTTAGGTGGCATTCCAATAGCAAGGGTCCCTAAGCTGTATCCCTGCCCCCTACACACTGCACAGGGTACAGAATCCCAAGGGCTCTTCATAGGGAACCAGGTCACTAAAACAGATCTATTTGGAATGCGCTGCACCGTCATCAACAGCGGACAGCATCGGGGTCGCACCTTGATTACAGCACTCGGCTGTATTTAGCATTATAAATCAAACAACACTGTTCTGACTAATTTTCTATGCTGTAATCACTTTTGAAATCAATGTGATGAAATGTCTATGACCTGTGGGTGATGTATTTTAACTTTTTTAATGTAAGTTTTGGTTTTCTCTTCTCGTGAACTTCTCGTGCACAGTGCTCTGAGCTCTCGTGTACAGTGCTAGGATCTTCTGGCTCATTAGCCATCAGAAACATTACTAAAGACCGAAAGGAACAATGGAGAACCAAGAAGTTGTAACTCTTATTGGGTTGCTATATTTTTGTATGTTACATCGGGTTAATGTCGACGGAGACGACAAAGGCAACATATATTTAATATATTATTATTTTTTATATTATTTTTTCTTATTTCCGTTATTTAACTTTTCAATCCTCATTGTAAACTATTACTATACTGTTACTCTGTCCCTGATAATTACTTATTCCTCTGGCAATTAATAAAAAAAATACGCAAACTCCTTCCCTTCCATTGTAGGGGCGGGTCTCTGAGGTAAAATCGAATCAGCCAATCACGTAGCAGCAGCACAACCGAGACTAAAACTGAGATTAACACACGATTTAAAAATCTAATTGTGCGATTCATGGCGATTAAAAAAATTTTATCGCATGACGCCTCTAATATTAATTTCTTTAAGGAAATGCTTATTGAACACTTATGGAAGTAGTCTCCAGTTTCAGTGTTTTGTAACAGTTATTACGTTTTCTACCATGAGAAATTCTTCAGGAGAGAAGACTGTGTTACATTTCTAACACGTACTGTTCTGCTGAGGGAACGATGGTTTAACACAAACGGGAAAGTCTAACATTTAAAGCACTGGGTTACTGATCGGAAGGTCATAAGTTCAAATCCCAGCACCACCAAGCTGCCTCTTTTGAGGGCCGCCCAATGAGCAAAAAAAAGAAAAGGTTGGTCACATTTTGGCCTTTCATCTACTCAACTGCAATTTTAGGGCCTGAGAAATGAAAACTTCTGACAACAGGTTCCAGAGCGAAATCAGGTTCCAGAGAGGCGAATATGGAAACTTTCGATGTTGCGACACAGCCACGCCTCATACATGGCGTACACCAACCTCTGGCGTTCTTCCGTGGTGTGTGTATATTTGAGTGGCAAAGTTACACTACCACCTACTGGCTTGGCATACATACTACAGCGTTTTCACTTGTTTTTTGAGAATCCGTGTGAACAAATTGTCTAGGAACAACCCTAGACTGGGCGCCAATCCTAGACTGGGCACAAACACTCACACACTAGGGCCACTTTAGAGTCGCCAATCAACCTAACGTGCATGTCTTTGGACTGTGGGAGGAAACCGGAGTACCCGGAGGAAATCCACACGGACACGGGGAGGACATGCAGACTCCACACAGAAAGGACCCAGACTGCCCCACCCGGGGATCGAACCTGGG
>JAOVYV010000019.1:3678648-3689163 GCA_025674545.1 Hassar affinis
TAATATGAATTATATTATGAATGAACTAGTTTTGATGCCTTCAGTGAGAATCTACAATGTAAATAGTCATGAAAATAGAGAAAACGCGTCGAATGAGAAGGTGTGTCCAAACTTTTGGACTGTACTGTATAAAGCTATAGACATCTATGGAAGCTTCTAGAGCTGTATCCACTGTGAGAATGGCAAGTTATCACGATTTTCAACATGGTTTAATAGTTGTGAGATGGGTCATAGCATTTTGGTGGTAGAAGCAAAATTTGGATTTTCACGTATGAGCATTTCAAAGGTGTACAAGAATACCGGCAAAACCTCCAACTTACGATAGCAGTGTGACTCTGGGTGAACGTGAGCAACGTCGACTGGCAAGAGTTGTTTCATGTGATAGGTGTGCAACACTACCTCAAGTAACATCAATGCAGGGGCCTCAATAAGCATCAGCGTGAGGACTGTGCAATGTTCTGCTAGGATCCTGTGGGGGACCTACCAAGTATTAACTGGTATAGCAGTTTTTCTGGTACTTCAGTGTATGCTTAAGTATATCGTGGATATTGTACATACTTAAAGAACACTGACCGGCTGCATGTTTCATTCCAAAGAGAGTATAATTAGTCCTGTTTTAATACCAGTTTTTCTGGTACTTCAGTGTACATCTAATGTACAGATTTTTATTGTTTATTATTTTTATTTTTCTTTCCACCAGCAGAACACATTAGGTCTATGTCATTTTTAGCTAGAGACTAATTTGTGTTGGTTGCTGAGGTTCGGATTAAATCCACTGAAACCTACTAATAACTATGAGAGCTTAGTAATAAATATAATACCATTTATAATGACAGATTTGTGCCATTGTATCATGCCTTGCTTCATGGACCCCTTCTTTCGCCCTAATTTATCTTGTGTAATACTGTAATAAGTTAATTAGAAATAAAATAAAATAACATTTTCTTTCTTTCTGACCTGTACCTCTACATGTGTGTAACTCAGTTGGTTGATGATTAAATTAAATGATGACCATGATTGATTTTTAACCCACACTGATATATATCCTCTCCTGTCCTGGGCATGCTGACAGCTGCAGTTTGTCTCTGCAGCAGGCCTGGCTTATGTAGTCCAATTCCCTTTGAGTCAAGGGAGCACAGAAAGGACAGCAAATGACATCTAATGCATGTCATCCGTAGACAGTTATTATATTGAAAGTCCAGCATCCTGTGAAGGTACTGTAAGGATGGAGAGAAAAGAGAGAGGTTACTGTTTACTGGAGGACACTTTTTGATTTGGTCTGATCCAAACTGCACAATTCATTGTTTGTTTAACTTTATCGCAATTTTGGCATTTTCAATACTACAGCTTGAATGTGACTTGGCGTAGGAACACTGTTCCTCTGAAAGATTTTCAATCAGTTGGTGTATTGGTGGTGGTAGAGTGCTGTCTTAACACATACATATACTTATACATAATTTTTATTTTCATATATGTATTTGTATGAGCCTACTCAGACACACTCAGGATTCAGTGTTTGGATGTGCTGCCCCCTTGTGAGCTGTGAAATGTTCTGACAGTTACATACGTAGGTGATTTCTGACGCAGCTCCCTATTTGTGACGAATGAGTCTTTTAACTTACTATTTGTGTACATTAAACTTTAGGATGAACCCTTTTTTTAAATATAATGTCCAGTTCATGTGCCTGTCCACTTTAATGTTACAGCCATTTGCAGTATTCAGGTATGCAGTGTTTTAACTCGTTTTTTTTAAATAGCCTTCAGTCCATCTATATTATTTCTAACCAGCTTGTATAGGCATAGTGGAGTGCATGTACAGTATATCAACTGTCACTGGACAGATTTAATTGACAGTTAGTGGAGTATGTAGCCTGTACTTTTTTTTACTGTTGCAGTGTTACTAGCCACTAGTGTTTACTAATAAAGTGCCTCTGCCTGTTATGAACTCACTGCTTTATACTGAGGAGAAAATGTATATAATCACTCATGCACATAAAGCCATATAAAGCTTAGACACACTCGACCAAAATAGACCAGCCCCAAATGCAAAGAGTATAGATCCAAATGGGAGGGGCATAAACCCAAATGGAAGGGACATACATCCAAATGGAAGGGGCATATATCCAAATGAGAGGGGCATATATCCAAATGGGAGAACAGAATTCCAAATAGGAGGGGCATACATCTAAATGGGAGGGCAGAACTCCAAATGGGAGGGGTATACATCCAAATAGTAGGGGCATATATCCAAATGGGATGGACATACATCCACATGGGAGGGGCATACATCCAAATGGAAGGGGCATATATCCATATAGGAGAACATAACTCCAAATGTGAGGGGCATATATCCAAATGGGAGGGGCATAAATCCAAATGGGTAGGGCATACATCCAAATGGGAGAACAGAATTCCAAATGGGAGGGGCATACATCCAAATGGGAGAACAGAATTCCAAATGGGAGGGGCATACTTGTAAATAGGAGGGCAGAACTCCAAACGGGAGGGGCATAAATCCAAATGGGAAGGGCATACTTACTGTTTATAAGTCTAGTGAATGTTAAACTCTGTGAGTTTCAATCCTGTACTGAATGCACACCAGACTAATAAAAATAAACAACATTTTAACATTGTTAATAATAGCAAAGAACTCTGAGTTCTGCCCTCCCATTTGGCAGGTCCCCTACGGGATCTTGAAGGGAACATTGCACAGTCCTCATGCTGATGTTTGTTGAAGCCGCAGCTTTGATTTTTAATGTCACTTGAGGCAGTGTCTTTTTACAGACACACTGCTGTCAAGGTTCGAAGTTTGAACGTGAAAATCCTTCGCTACTACCTCCAAAATGCTAGGACCCATCTCACGAGCCCCAACTACTAAAATGCTTTGAAAATCACAAAATTGTGATAACTTGCCATTCTCACAGTGGAAACAGCCTTTTGGGACTGTGTTTTTTAATTCCATCTTTGTCCATATTAAAAGGTCAAATCTGCCTGTGTTTGTTTCCAGCCTCGTTCATACCTGCCAACTCACCATTTGGCCAATGCATCATGCAAAGCAAAAGGTAAGGCTATTTATAGCACAGCACTGTTGGATGCTTGATGCTGATGCTTGATACTAACTGATTTCTAAATTGCTCTTCTGTATGGCAAGTAAAACATTTATGAACAGTTTTTTGGAATATAGTCAATTTCAGGGTGGTAATCTTTGCCTGTTTTCCTATAACACCATGCCTTGTCTTGTTTTATTCATTAAATATCAGTCAGAACTATAGCTGTAATAGAGCAATAGTAACCAACCACCTTGCATGTTCCCATAAAGGTAAATTTCATGACTTCATATATTTTGGAATGGCCTAAAAGTGCAACATTTTCAGCTTCTTTCTGTCAAAAACAAAGCAAACCATTAGGTTGCACATACAGTGTCCTTCACAATGGCAGCCTGGTAACGATGAGTAAAATGGTTATAAGTAATTCACCTTTTGGCGAATTGGCTTAATTTGGGACTGGAAAGAATGAGAAAGCCAAACTTTAATTGAAGTAAATTAGAGTGTCTGTAATCCATGATGTCCTTTTTCACTGGGGTATATACTAGTATATGAGGTGATGCAGAGGTCAAATTCTCTTAGTCATTCTTCAGCAAGACAAGAAAACACAATGGGATAACCATGTTGACCTTTATAAGTCAGGAAATGGCTATAAAAAAAGCTTCCTGCCTGAAAATGGCCATATCTACAGTTAGGACAATAATTAAAACGTTCCAGTGAACTGGAACTGTGACAGACTTGCCTGGACGAGGACCCATGTTTGTGTTTATTCACACAGTGAGGAAGATGGTAAGACAGTCAAAACATCCCCAAGGATCACCGTTGGAAACTTACACAAAAAAGTAGCATGTTGAGGTCACCAAGTCTCCAGAACTACCATCACATACCACCTCCATGCCAACAGGCATGCCAGGAAAAAGCCTTCCTGTCATCTCAAATGTAAGCACATGTAGTTTACTAGACGCTATTGGGACTTTGACTGGAACCGTGTTCTATGGTAAGATAAAACAAAATTTGAGATTCTGGCAACTGAAGATGAATTTGGAGTAAAAAATGAAAGTGGACTACACTGAAAAGAACCTAATACCCCCTTGTTTAGTATGGTGAAGTGTCTGTTATGTTATGGGGCTGTTTTTCCACCAAATGCCCTGGGAACTGCCTCTGCCAAGAAACTAAACATAGGTCATCACTGGATCTTCATGATCCAAAACATATGTCCAGATCAACACACAAACACAGAATCAGATTTCTGCCAAGGCCGTCTCAATCCCCTGATCTAAACCCCATAGAAAACCTACAGAGGACAGAGGGGACCTAGGACCCTGGACCATGTTGAGAAATTCTGTACAAAGGAATAGTCTCATGTCTCAATAGTCCCTGCTCTGCATCCTTCAACCTTATAAAATGATATAGACGAAGAACAAGTAATGATTTATTGACAATGGGAAGTTGTACAAAGTGTTAAATGCAGGGGTGCCAGTAATTGTGGCACATGTGAATGATTATTTCTTGATGAGGAATTTTCTTTTTCTCAGAATAAATTCATGTTTCAACTATACAAAGATTTTTTCTCATTTTTCCCCATGTGATAATAAGCTAATTCACCAGAAGGTGAACTTCTTTACCCCCTCATACTCAAGATTTACTCATCTTCATCAGGACTGCCAGGAATTATGGAGAAGACTGTATAACTATGCTCTGTGAAATCTGAATAATAATCAGGAGTCTTTCAGCACCTGAATACCATCTCAGGCATATGCGTGCACAGCACACCCGTGATCTTTAATGCAAATCATGTGCACTTGTGTTTTAAAAAGGCTGTATATTCTACAGTAATTTATGGGCAATTTAGGTTGCCAGTAAAGTACTATAAAATTTACAATAAACCGTAAAACATATTTACAGTAAAGTTCTGTAATATCTTAATGTTGTAGAAGTAAGACACAACCCAGTACATTTGCTCATTGGTTGATGCAAGATGCATGTGAGCTGAAGGTTAGGGGTTTTGTCCATCTATGACAGCTTGGAGGTGCTGAACACACAACCTTCTGATCTGTTACTCAAAGCCTTGTTAACTGAAACCCAACCAACACCACAACTACCTTGCATTGACTCAACTATTTCCAGCACTGAATTCCAACACACCCAAACTGCCTTGACTGGAGGGGGTGTTGGCTCTTTTAGCTACGGGTTACGCCACAACCTTGTTAACAGTACTATAAACCAAATTTGCTTGCTAGGAGCTGCCACTTTAAAAAGCAACTTATTTAAAGTGTCACCACAACCAAAGATTAATCTAACTGATAATTGTAATAGTTCTCCTAATAGATCATAAAATGTGAAGCAATTGCTATAATTTATCATTTTCCACTGAAACAATGTTTCCCTAATGTCATTGGTTATATGGCATGGGCATGCTGTTTAATGCCATAACCCTGTCAAGACTGATAGGTCTGTTACAGCATTTTGTAGTGTTTGGTAAGCCTATAGATTTCCTGATATTAGTTTTGTCTACTGTAGCTGTGGGAACATATTTGTGTGATCACATCTGTGATGACTGTGAAGTACTGTATTGTGAACTGAAGTAGGTAATGCCACCAGTAGGTTTACCTAACTGGCAAAGGAACAAAGATCACTCAAGTGGTGTCCTTTCAACTTCTTGGCCACTTTCTGCAATCATTTAAGTTCTTTTAAGCGGCTGGTACTTGATTTTTTTTTTCAGTCTCTTTCCTACCTCATCTTCTGAATTCCCTACTGGGCAAAGAAATGGTTTTTCAGGTGGTTCCCCTTAATGAGTTGCTGCTTGATTACAGGAACCCTGCATTGGGCCACTGGCTTACTCCTGCATCATCTGGTCATCTGGTCAGCACAGTGGTGCAAAAAGGGGGTATGCAGAATATGCGACGCATAGGGGCGCTGCACTAGAGGGGGCGCCAAATCGATGCCGGACACATACTAACTAGTAAAATCTGGACACATAGAGGGGGAGGGGGGGCGCCGATAATATGTTTGCATACACCTCAGAAAGTATGTAGTTGCACCCCTGGGTCAGCATATACAAGCTGGTCATATCACCAAAAAAATGCAGCAGAAATGCAGATTTAGAGAAATCCATTTCAATTTGCCATGCTTTGGGGGCTCCTTAGAAAATAATCTAATACAAGCATGATGTCTCTTGGGGAAGCCCATAGACTGTGCCATTCAAGGACTTGCCTTGCACATACTCAGACTCAGGTTTCTGAGTGTGAAATTACATGGGCAACCCATTCTACTATACTACCGACCTTTTCACATGCCTTCGTTTCGACGAGGGCTTGGTATGCCAAGGGAGCACTATCCTCAACTGTAAGTTTGCAGGAAACTGCCAAGAAATGTAACCCACATTAAATTATAGCCTACTGAAGGACATCCACATCTTTCATGGTTAGCTCCAACTGTAGTCCTAAGGTGATGGGTTAGATGGGTTCAAAAAATGCCTGTCTAAGAAGACAAAAAGAAGAAAAGGGAAAAACTGCAATTGGTGGCATTTTCCTATCATATGGTCACCATGTGACTTTAAATGTTTCAACATTTGTACTCATGTTCACAAAAAGGTGTTTATTAATCTATCAGTGTAAAAGCTTGTAACTACAAAAGCTTGTTAGAGCAATAGACACACTTCAAAGCTGAGGATGGCTGGGACTCATATTAACAACTATTTATAATGTTTTAATTTCAACCTACAGAGGTACTATGGACACGCTCACAGATAAACTGCTACGGCTGCCATTTGCTGCCATCTGCTGATAGGCTGATGTACCTGCCCCAGGTAAATAGTGTTCAGAGTGTTCTGTTGCCTCAGTGTGACATAAGCACAATGAAGTTCTGTATACCTAAAGCTAGGTCTATACTTTATGCATTGCAACTGGTGCAACGTCCTGCAGCTCTCAATTTTTGTAACTTGGAGCTTACCGGACATGTCAGGCTTCATTCAAAATGGACCATGAATAAATAAACAGTTTTTCCTTACTATTGATAACCTGTGCAGTACTGCGGGAAGCCATATTTGGTGTGACACCATGTAACCTTTCACAAAAGGTCTGTCCGGAAAGTAATGACAATGAAATTCTTCATAGGGTTTAAGCATGGGGATGTTTTAATCTTGAGGAGCAAGAGGAAATTATAAAAAACCAAGGCATGGCTACAGGGTGGATGTGGAAGGACTGGAATATTTTTTCAGCCAAAAATTCTCTCAGAGCCAGTGAAGTGTGACTCGGTGTGTTGTCATAATGGAGGATGCATGAAGAGGTGATCTGACAGCAAACACACAAATCCCTCTTCCAATCAAGTGTTCCAATCCCTTTGAGAATCAACAAAGACAGCACTTTGCTTTTTGTCTCAGGATCATACTCCAATACTCTCGGCTTGTCTGCTCTACGTTGTCACCACCAGTTCAGGGAGCTGGCCTCTCTGTGCTGGAAGTCTCAGGACAAATGCTGGCACAGTGCTCTTTTCCCACTGTCCTCTTCACCACTCAGAAATGGACACTTTGCTCAAACTCTCAGGCTGCTGCCTCCAAATCCCACTACTGACACCAATGTGACATCATGGGTGTGGGACACCACCGGGAAGCTAGTGGACACATGAGTAAACTGGTACAGAACATCCACCCTGTAGATGTAAAGTCAGAGACAGTAGCTCATCTGTTGTTGCACAGTTTGTGTTAGTCATCCTCTAAGCCTTCATCAGTGCTCACAGGATGCTGCCTACAGGATGCTGGTGACTGGGCATTTTTAGTTGGTGGACTATTTTCAGTCCAGCAGTGACACTGAGGTGTTTAAAAACTCCAGGAGCACTGCTGTGTCTGACTCACTCACACCAGTACAACACAGACTAACACACCACCACCACATCAGTGTCACTGCAGTGCTGAGAATGAACCACCACCTAAATAGTACCTGATCTTTGCTGGTCCTGTGGGGGTCCTGACCATTAGAGAACAGATGTAGAGTGTAGAGAGTGTGTAGAGAAACAGATGGACTATGGTCTGTAATTGTAGAACTACAGAGTGCAGCTATATGGTAAGTGGAGCTGAGAAAATGGACAATGAGTGTAGAGAAAAGGAAGTGGTCATAATTTTATGCCTGATCGGTCTACATTAAAGATATGCAATGTACATTATTTTTCATTAAACAAACCACAACATTTCTGTTACCACCCCAAACTGAATTAGCTTCCTATAAGTCCCGAAGTCTTTCATTCCTCTTCTATCAAAGTAATTTGCCAGCAAATTTAATTAAAAACCACATCCTACTTTTTATCCATTTATAGTTATAGTTTCATGTTTAATGGAATGTCCATGTGAGAAATTAGTTCCTGATATCACTTATGTTGTTAGAACTTAAAAGAAGACAATGAAAAAAAGCGACAGTGACATATTATTGAGAAACCAGAAAGTGCGAAGTCCTAAGAAAACTTAAGAGACTCCTTGTTAAATAAATATTAAATAAACATTTACTTACAGAAATCACAGTTAAATAGTTAAATAACTTCATGTTTTAAATCAGTTATTCAGCTTGAACTTAGTGTTTAAAGGCATAAGGGGTATTTGAACCCGTTTTCACGTGGCATCTGTCAGATTCGGTGGCTACTGCTATCTAGATGAGCATATCACTATGATATTCAGATACATAACATAAAGTAACGTGAAGGAGGCTGGCGAGTGCTTTTCAGCATTGACTTCTTTGTATTGTAGTATCTGAGCTTCAGTGTTCTTCAGTGTTCTAGAAATACAAGGTCTGGCTCTGTGGGTTAGATGGAGAAGAGATCTTGTGCTTCCTGAGTTTGGGGCCTCTTGGTTACTCAAATGTAAGTCCCATATGGTTGAACAAAGGAGAATCTGTACATCGAGGGTGTTCCAAATGATTTAGGTAATCTATATGCCTAGATCGAATGACGCCAAGTCTTTTTCTCAACCTATAAGAACCCAAGCCTAGCCTTAATTCTTCAGAGTGTAAATCTGGCTTCTACACACTCTCCAAGCGTTCCCGGGGATTGTAAACGATACTTGTCTGATTCTGTTATTATTTGATATTTGTATTAATAAATTCCTTTACAAAGAAGAAGACGGTGTCAGCAGAGATTCTTTACCTCAACTTCTTTGCATCATCACTGCACAAGAGATACCACAATATTTAATCATCCTGGTAGAACAATAAGAATTTCTTATAGTTAAGTAACAGTGCAAGCCAAACTTATAGTATAACACTGCTAATGCCACAGTTTTCCTGGGCATTGTACAGAGCTAAGTAGACACTGTTATAATTATGTATATATAACATGTATATATATCTTTCCTCACAACAAAATTTAAGAGTTCATTTTAAATAATATATCTATTATCTAATATATGCGTATATATGTAATATAACCAAAATCTGTATATATGCTGTATATGCAGTAACATAGGACTATGGTTATTAGTGTGATTTGGAATATTTTACTCCAAATCATTAATATCCAGATCAGTCAAGATATCGTCCTCCTCTTCCACCATTAGGCAGGTCTGAGCAATAGCGGCGGTCACAGTATACGGGTCGCAGTTGGCAGCAGGTCGGCGATCCTCCAAATATCCACGCTTTTCCTGGCTAACCTTCAGGGGGATGCGGACGCTGACTCCACGATTAGCCACTGCAGATGAGAACTCATGGATCTTAGAGGTCTCATTAAAGCCTGTGAGTCTCCTCTGGTTGTCGTGACCACCATGGGGATCTGAGACTCGAATGTGCTGGACATGATGTGTGTGTAATTTTTCGATGATCTTCTCGATGTGCCTAATATATAATGTAGAGAAGCATAAGGACATGCATAAGGACGAACCTGTTTGTGTTTGCATATCCAGGTATAGAAATGTACTCACTCAAGCCCTCCTTCTGCTCTAGTCTCCTCAGTGCTGAAGTTAGTGTGGCAGCCGGCTCCGTTCCAGTTCCCTGGGATGGGTTTGGGGTCCAGAGAGGCGATTACACCAAAGTCTTCGCACACCCTGTGCAATATGAAGCGCGCCATCCACAAATGATCTCCCGCTTCAGTTCCTTCACACGGACCCACCTGGAACTCCCACTGTATAGAGACGAGCAATGCTCAGAAGCTTGTTTCTTTGAACATGTTTCACATGTTTAATAGGCCATATTCAGAGCTGATGATTTAAGAATGTTATATTGATATTTATGTGGGACAATTTGTGCATATTCAGACATCCTGCCTTTAAACCCCCAAAAGGGATTAAAAACATAGACTACTACTCCTCAGTTTACATTTACAGCATTTGGCAGACACCCTTATCCAGAGTGACTTATATTTATCTTATTTATACAGCTAAGCAGTTGAGGGTTAAGGGCCTTGCTCAGGGGCCCAACAGTGGCAGCTTGGTGGTGCTGTGGCTTGAACACCCAACCTTCTATTCAGTAACCCAACACCTTAACCACTGAGCCAC